>PNEQ01038532.1:0-13853 GCA_003012365.1 Medauroidea extradentata | reverse complement strand
CTGCAGAAACTTGTATTGTTATGTTAAAACCACACTATTTTTGCATGCTAGGAAGTGTCTAGTAAAGGTAAACTAATAAAAAATTACATAAGTATTTATAAATGACTGATGGTATGGCCATACGTAAACACTGCCGTTTTGTATTGGTAACTTACTCCAAAGATACGCTCAAAATATGTTAATAGACTATATGAAAAAAATATATTTCATTTAAAAAATGTTGTATTTATTATGTCTACTATTGTTTTAAAGATTTGGGTTTAACAAGCAGGAAAGCGAAGGCCGATGGCAAAAGTAAAAGGATATCTCGGTGATAAGGCGCTGCATATAGTGGACTAGTTCCCGAGCACTAGCACGCGCTAACTCACGCTACTCACGCGTGCTTCTATGTAGAAAGCTGTTCTATGGCTTAAAATGTAGCTAAATACATTTGTCACAACATTTGTTTAGACTATTTTTGAATACGGCCCAAACTTCTTTTAAATTAGTGTCGTAACGTGATCGTAAACTAAAATAAAATGATTAATAGATTTTCTGCTGCAGATATTTATGCTATAACAACATTTATTTTTAAATAACTATACTCTTTCTGATTCAACTACTCAAGACAAACAAAATAAAGTTCACAGAACATAAAAATGTTTACTAGAAAAAAAATTACACCAACTGAAAGCCAAAATGGTCGTATAGCTGACCCGCCATCTTTGAACGCCATTTTGAGACGGAAAGCTACCGATTTCGATGTCCGCGTCTCGATATTCGTAATCAGCGGTATCAAATTAACAAAATATGTAAGTCTTAGCTTTATGTTCGAGGTGAGCTCACAAATGCTTCTGGCTCATAGTCTAAATTGCTCGGCAAGGAATACCAGTACCAAGATTTTCATCTTGTTCACGAGGCGTTCGTAGATAGAGATCTTGAGTGACAGGCTATTACAGAGGGATAACCAGGGAAATTGCCATCGTCGCTTAATGTTGGCGCCATAGATAATTTATTCTAGTCGAACTGAAAATGCTGGTGGTGTGTATGCTATCTCTAGAACCAGAAACCAGTTGTTGATCTAAACATTCTGATATATTATTACGTCATCATCTGTTGTTGGGTGAGTTATATGATCTTTGTGTTATCACAAAACTACAATAATTGTATATATCCTCTTAATCGTTGTGTTAGACGTAAACAGTGCGTAATACTAAACCATTTTATTTTACTATTTTTTTCTAATTCTTGACAGTTCAGAATGTTTATTATATATTATTACCTTTATCAAGTTTATCATTTTACGTTGTTACTGTTAATACTCCATATTATACTGTTACATTTTTAGCATTGTTGTGATGGTAATTATATTCCTTATCAAATGTCAGTTTTAGTATTATCCTAATCAATATACAAAATTACCCAACCTTATATTATTGATAAAATTGTTATTAAATCTATGTATCACTATCATTATTAAATCTTGTTATAATTGAAACGGAGATTTCAAAAACTACTCACGTCCAGACGTTTACCAAAATTGTTACTGCAAGTTGTCTTAAAATATTGGTTTCATTAAATTATGTGAACAACACCACACTTTCTGTTTTGCTGTTGCATTAGAGGCAAGCTGATTAAACAACAGATCTTTTATTAACTGGTTTTCCTCCTTCTGATGAACTTTCTTTGCTTCTGGACTTGGATTGTTTTTTTAATTCGCAGCTTCAATTATCATTATTAAAACTAATGCGCACTATTATTTTATAAAACTGTCTTGTGCCTTGATTTATTGTTTTGTACGAAAATATCGTGTAAAAAATTTAATTTATCCGGTAAGACTTATGCAATATTTGTGTACATTTTTTAGTGTAAGAAAAGGTGATAGGCCCTAATGACTTAACTACGCCACTAATAAATAAATTATTTAATTAAATTAAATATTCTCACCAATTATTGATCATAGTTACACAAGAGGGACAAAGATACCATCTAGAAAAATGTTAGTTACAGTCCTAGGGCATAACTATGTTCAGTTTGGATATTACAATGTAGCACAGAGCTGTAGACATCTCAATATATAAAACTAGCTGGCTGGCTGCGGCTTTGCCTGCGTGAAATTATGTTATGTAAACAGTATCTCTGGAAGAAGGCATTTAACAGCTAGCGTACTCAATACAATAACACTGAACTATAAATTGTCTTAGCTCAGTGTAAAGAGCGCGCGCAATATGCTCGTATGATGTCATAGTAATTCCCATCGCAAAGTCTGGCACGGGATACGAACACGTTACCCCACCTCTCCCACACCACTAACTTTATACAATACCTGAGTGAATGCTTAAAGACAGGCCGTGATAATTCTTTTGTATGTACAGGCTACAGTCCAAAGAGGTTTTTTTATGAGTACGTTGGCAAAAAGAAACAACTGTTGAATTATTTATCCATGATAATTCTCTTTTTCGGGAGACTGTAACATTTTACTGCTTTTCACGTCCTTAATTTTCGAATTTCATAAGACCCTAAATTTTATTTGTAGATAGTTGCATATGCTTCATTCTTACAAAAAAATCGTCGCGATATCTCAACGGATATAAGCGGTGCAGATAATTATTTGAAAACACATTTAATTTTTTTAACAGCTTTCAAGGACAAATTTAAAAAATTCCTGAAATGGCTTTTTTTGATATTTACGTAAGATTTATTTTTAAGCAAAAACCATTTCAACATTTCCACTGGTTTAGGAGATAAGTAGGATTAATTAAAAACACGATTTATTATTTTAAGAGCTTTCGAGTATGAATTTCGAAAAATTAGAAAAAATTCTTTTTCGATATTTACTTAGGCGTTGTTTTAAAGAGAAAATCATCTCACTATCTGAAATTGTTTAGGAGAAATCACGGATTAATGAAATACACATTTTACGGCTTTTCACCTCCTTAATTTTCGATTTTCGCAAAATCGAAAAATTCGCCAATATGCATTAGTTTGAGCAATATTATGAAGTTAAAAAAATATATCTTTCCTGGTTAATAAGATATCAGGGATTCTTTGAAAAAAAAATTCACCCTTTTTCTCCCCTTAATTACTTCATTTCGAAAAATCCATTCTTAGTGGGTGCCTACGGGCCAAGGGGAAGCTTCCCTCAAAATTCCATGGTTCTAGGTCCAGCGGTTTGGGGTGTGCGTTGCTGAGTGAGTGAGTGAGTGTGTCAGCCAGGACACTCCATCTTAATATATAAAATGAAGTGTCCTGACAAACTCACTCACTCACTCATCAACGCACAGCCCAAACCGCTGGATCTAGAACCATGACATTTTGAGGGAAATGGGTGCCGGAATAAAGAAGGCGGCGGAAACGGAAGATCCCCGAGAAGAACCGTCGACCGGCGGCATCGTCTGGCACGATTCCCACATTCGAAAATCCGGGGCTGAGTCCGCCTAGGAGTCGAACCCGGATCGCCTTGGTGGGAAGCGAGTGCTCTGGCCACGGCGTCAAGTGTCGTAATGAATCGTGGGATGGCTACAGTCACGTGAGATGAGGGCGTTGCCTCATTCGTTGACGGCTGGTCGTCTCTCGGACGGGAAAGGCGTCGGCCATTATGCGCGGTAATTCCCGTGTCGGCGGCTGAATCACGGGACTTATCTCCGCGACGTGGGTCCCACGCGGGGAGTCACCGCCCATCAAGATGGTCTTGACCAGCATCTCTGGTCCATTGTCGGCGGCAATCCTCCCTCTCCTCTCCCACCCACCTTATTCCCTTTCCACCCACGTTCATGCAACAAACACACTTCTGTCTTTGTGCAACCCGTCTGCTAGATGTGACGTCAGCACTAGATGCACAACAGATGAGGATGTCCGAAAGATCCTTTCGCGCACTATTCAGTAATTTCGGGTAGCATTGTGTCAGTGTAGGGTGACTTTTAGTATCACATGTATTTATATAGGAGACCTTGTAGCTTACAACTTTGTTATTCAGTGTGTATTATTTCAGTTCTGTTAGTCAGTTGGTTTTTCTTTGAAGCATAAAACCATTTTATGCATATTTGGACTGTGACGCGCCATTATAAAAAAATCTGTGAAAGCTAAAAATTTTTCATTTCTGTAAAAAATAGTCACAATATATTTATACAAAACAAGCCTTTATTTCGTACAAATATAAAGATTTTTAAAACAATAAAAATAAGGGGGGTTGATCATTCGTTGACATCTTGGATTTATGCCGTTTCTTGTAAAGCTGGGAACAGAGCGATTGTTTACAATGATTGGGACGTTTCATTAACTTTTTTTAATCCGTACATCGTGGTTTCGGTTACTTCTGTAACCAATTTCATCGTTCGCGTAAGTAAATAAATTTAATCTTGTACAGGTCCTGCCAAAAGTGTACGGACACCCAATTCATTGCGTTAAATCAAATATAAAAGGCACAATTTCAATTACAACCTAATCAAATAAAATCTCTAAAAACACTCTCATATATCACAGGGAATATATTCTGTTGGTCCTCCTTTGGCCTTCAAACACAATTGCACCCTTTTCACCATGCTCTTTACAAGTTTCTGACACTCTTGCAGCGTTGTGACATATATTTTTTTAAGTGATAAATGTAGTAATTTCTAGCATAATCAAATTATATTGTTATTATATGATTATAATTACTCTTTTGTTTTTGTTTTACCCACAAAAAATTATAAACTCATTTTATTGATTTCATTTTTCACACCTCTGGAAACACATGAAAACGTACAAAATTAATTCAATACATAAACAAAATCGTGGTAACTTTTGAATAAACTGTCACTTTTCCGGTTCCTTTTCATTTAAGTCTGAACGTGTTCTAAAACAGTTATTCCTGTGTCATAAATAATCATGTTTCAAACTATTAATTACAAGGCCAAAACTTTATGTTATTTAAATATATTATAGGTCTTAAACTTTTGGTAGAACCTATAAGCTTTTATGTAGATATTGTGGTTGCATCAAATTCTTAAAGCGATTAAGTTTATGTATATGCCTTGTGGTACTAACAATTTTTGGCACAAGAACTGAAACAGAAGTTATCGAGAAAAAAAAACGGCTGTATACAAGTCCTATTTAATGAATCTTGGTTGGAATGTCAGAGCAGGTTATTCCTGGTGCTCAAATCCCAGCGAAAAATGCGCTGCAATTTTTTGTTTGCAGCGAACACGTGAAGAGCTTGTAGTCCCGGGGCTGTCAGATAACTCTATTGTCTCATTACAACCGCACGCTCTCTACATAAAAATATGCTCCACTTCATCAGACTGAACAACGTGATCGTCAACCTCCCTCCCTCCATAGATAAACGAGCACACTCGACATATCCATAGCTCGATATAACACGGGAGGGTTGTACCGACTGGAATATGCTGATGCTGAAAACACTCACTTGTCGGTTTCGGGATAATTCGCTACCACCCTACCTTTTTTCTCTAAATCCTTCCCAACCTTTCTCCCACATCGTTGTCAAGTTCACAAAAATTGGAA
Source organism: Medauroidea extradentata (assembly GCA_003012365.1). NCBI lineage: Eukaryota > Metazoa > Arthropoda > Insecta > Phasmatodea > Phasmatidae > Medauroidea > Medauroidea extradentata. Next base: position 8,372 of record PNEQ01038532.1, on the reverse strand, counting down.
ATTTTACAATAAAAATGCCGAGAAACTTGCGGGGGAAAAAATTCGCTGTTCATAATAATAAAGCATATTTCATATAGTATAATGACGCAAAAAAAGAGTTTCGACAAAACTAATTTGTACTCAAAACGTTAGGCAACACATTACGAATAAATTGTAGCTATGAATGGATTTAATAACGTTTTTCTAGAATTGTACATAACATTCTCTCCCGGTGTTAATTCATAGAAAAACAACAAGTTAGGTGATGGATCGAGAGCACCCGAAAATTTATGTTGGTGAGATTATCATCCAGTTAATGTTAATGAATACAAATATTATATTAATAGGTATTTTAAGTAATTATTACGATTCAGTCAATCAGTAATATTCACGCCCCAGATGTAAGAGATCGTGGTAATAAATTGAGTTTATTAAATTCTACAGGTGTCTGCGAGATACTGTGCATAAATCAATTAAGGAAAGTCATGAATCCACGGAGGTAGGAGTATACGGGAGATGGCATGTTGGGACTTCCATAAAGTCGACGATAAACGTAAGTTTTGCGCGAACAAAGCGTCATTGTCGCTTAACACAAACAACTCTCATTAGGCGTTTACGGAAACGTAGTAAATATACACTACTCGGTAGTATTGGTTACGTGATCAGATGTAACAGTCGTTAGATTTTTTTATCTGTTTTTCCCGACCGCACATAAACTCGAATGGTAGTGCGTGCGGCAAAATCTGCAGAAGCGGTATATTTTAGTTGCCGATTGACTTGTATTATAAAACCAGGTTATAACAGAGCAGAATATCCTTCTGAACTAGTACAATATACGTATAATGGCCGTACAGTTACGTACTAGCAATGTCTATTATATCGAGTAGATCGAGTAGATCGAGTAAGGTTTACGTAAGCGCATAGTATGGTGTTGATACTGTTGATCGAACAGATTTGAATGAAAACGGTTACGTGTATTGCATTCGGGTGTAAAGAACAATCAGGTAAGAGAAATAAATCTGATGTTGTTACATTTCATGGGTAAGGTCATGTTACATAACTGCATAATGTATATTATGTGGTTAAACATTTGTTTATGCAGTGAAACCTAACGAACTAATCTGAATACACGGCCACATAAATTATTTATTTACTCATGTGTACGTCACTGACGATATGCAGCTGCTCGATAATGGCAACGAAACAAACACATTTGCACACAAAATGTTAAATAAATTGCAGAAAGTAGCATATATATATATAAACATTGTTAGCACAACAATTGTTTCCACGCACGAACAACAGGCAATGTCGCTGCTCACAATCACAAAATTGTGTTTCAAAACGCAGTCATGTTGTTAAGTTCACGTTATATTGTAAAATTGTGTCTCCAATCAACGTAGACTAAGATAAACCAACTTGGCACATTTGTCATTTGGATAAATCGTTTCTACTATATTGCTCTCTAAAATATGTGTAAAATGCATTGGCTCTTATGGCGAAAACAACGTTTATGAGCAACAGTGACCACGTGCATAAACCTTTGTACAAGGGCTCAGATACATTGACTTCAAATGTTTGCCTGCGAGGTATACGACATAGTCACCCCTATATGAAACACATGTTTTATTTTATTTATTGTGTCATAGAATTAAATTTGTCTTGCGCTCTAAATAAAAATAATATTATGGAAAATTCTGTATCATTTCTGAGTATAGAATATATTTCTTTTTTCAGTGGGAGAAATGTTTGCAGGATTTGTACCATCTGGCTGATTTGTGTAGTGTTTACATGCACTTAATCAAAGAAAATAAACAGTTTCTTTTAAGTTACTTGAAATTGAATTAACGTTCTTTCATTCACTCCCACTGACTGTTATTTTAGTACTTCGATACTTGTTTACACATGTAATCAAGTCGTGATATATATATATATATATATATATATATATATATATATATATATATATATATCCTATTGTTACTCAAAGTACGAATATTTAAAGTTACCGTCGTATGGGATACAATGGTAAAAATGAACGGACTTTTTAAATCAGTGTATTTACCTATTTAAACTCAATTTTTTTACTCCAAATTCAAAAGACATTATTACATTATTTAAATGATATGCACACTTTCACTCTTTTTCGTAGCAACTGTCCAAAACATTTAAACAATTTCTCAGACTAAATTGTCACCAGTATCTTGAACTGCTTCATGCCCAGTTGCTGAAACAGCAATACCAATTTGAAAAGATTTTAATTGTTTTGTATGTTTACGTCCCAACAGTTTTGCATTTACATAACCCTAAAATATAACAGTGAAACGGGGGCCTTTCTTATACGTGAAATTTTTACAGGCTTAAATGTCCCACTCCTCAACGCATACGGTAAGCGACACTTAAACATGCCATTGAAATTTTAAGCACACTTTTTGCAAGCTTTTATGTAACTCACAATGTATGTATGTAACATAAGTTGCCCATTTCAAAATTTGCAAACAGTTTTTCAACCACTTTATGGTATACGATTGAGCTGAAATTTGGCATACTTATGTAAGTTCGGCGACAATGCAGTAATATGGTATTATATTACACATATTTTAAAATACGTGAACTATCCGTTACACAGGTTACTAAAGCCTCAAGCTTTTAAAATTTATTTATGTGTATATATAAACATAATATTTTGAAAACATCTATATTTATATACGCACTAGATCTTACCTATCTACGTATGCCTATATTATGATTATGATAGAGCAAAACAGGAATTATTCTAACCTAAAATATAACCACTGTATACATATACGACAAATTTGATTTAAATTTATGTTTTACTTTTTAGTCAACATTTTTTAAAAGGCTTGTTTACAATTTTTTTTTTTACTTTAAATTTACAGCTGCTAGAATTCCAAAATATAGTTAGCCTCTTTGAAGTGCCTTATTAAAATTTCGAGAGTAAACATATTTCAGCAGTATAGAACATCCCAGGACAAGTGTTTCCTCAGCCGAATTCAAACAACATTTCATTGGTTTGCTCTTTGCTTGATTCATCTTCTACTCCATCACTAAAAACGGTGTTACAATGTTCCGAATTGCAGTATAGCCAACTAGTCCAAAGCGACACTAGAAACGGGGTTATTGTTTGCCTAGACGATATGTAAATTTTGCCTTCACATTCCTTCTATCCAAACAATTAGAACAACTAGTTATTTGGAAGCATAGTAATCTTAGGTGAATGAGAAATGGTTTAAATTCTCGATTGTGGCACTATATACAACAAATTCGGTATCTGCGACCAACCTTAGTGATGACCTTGGTAATGAAATTTTGACGCACAGTTAAAGATAAAGGTACGATGTACGAATGCGTTTCACCTACGAAACTTATGTTTCAGTAATGCAGTTAAATAATAAGCAATTTAGCCAAGTTTTTATCCAAAATCTTTTTTAATGACGGAAATAGAAAACGGAAACTAATGCTTCGACATGAAATGTTTTTAAAAAGTATTAGCAAACCTTACTAGATACATTAAGTAGTATTTATCTTAATAATTTTGTGCTGAACATTTGCTTATTTCTGCCAACCAGTTTAAGCAGCATTGTTAAAAATATTACGTGCAAAAAAAAAGTACTCACGAGTCTGTGAGATTCATACAAATTGTTGAGAAAGTGTGTACCTATTTTACAACAGTACTATGACCGGCCTCATCTCGTCGACAACGAGGATATTGCAGTCGGAACCAGAAGTTAGTACACACATAAAATGTTTATGGAATCGGCCAGTGCCTGTATTGATGAATCATTCCAGACTCCGCGTGGAGGGATTTCAGGAAACCATGGAATGGAGTGAAAATATTATGGTCAGGTTCTGAGTGTTGGCATTTTAATATGAGGTGTGTAGGGAGTTAAGAAACAAAGTTTGGTGTTAGGTAGGTTTTTCACGCTTGTGAAAAAAATCAAAACTTTTTAAACGCTATTATTTGCAAAAATTCGAGATTAAGAGCTGTCATGCAATGACCAATTCTATAGGGGTTTTTTTTCTTGCAAAATAATGAACTGTTAGTTTGCAGTCAAATTATATTGCTTGATTTTGGATTATATAAATAACAAAACTAGCAATATTTAGGGTGAAAAAATTTAAAAATCTGTGAGGTTTATTGCTACCAAAAAATTAGGTCAAAATTCAGTAGTGTAGCCGGAGTTTGTGTAAGGGGAAAAGGGGTATAACCTGAGAATAATATAACAAACATCGACCAGCCATATAAAGTGTAAGGTCCGGGGGTGTTCCCCTGGGAAAATTTGAATTTCAAGGTGCAAAATAGTGCTATATTAGATATTTTACTGACAACAATAATTTAAATATTTTAATACGATTTTTTTTCCAACTTTTTTTTTGTGGCTGCCGAGGGAATGGGGTTTAGAACTCCCAACTCCACCTGTCTACGCCCCTGAATAATATGTGTGGGAGAAAATTATGTAAGGATTCATCAAAAATGAAAATTATGTTGGTTTAATTCACGTTTAAAAATCCTAGCTAAACTACCTGGCGTGTCCCTAACAGCTGGGTTTACAAGGCTGGTGAAAGATAATGTGCAGTGAATATGTAGCAGCACCGGAATGAAGAGGCGTGGTAAATTTGGGATCCCTGAGAAAATCTGCCGTCCAACATCGTCCGGGTTGACACCGCCGGGAAACGAGAGCTCTGGCAACTGTACCAACTGTAGCCCTTGGTGAGTATGGAGAAACATGCAAGAGCAAAGGGGCTGGGAGCACCCAGGTAAAACCCAGAGACTAGCGTAACATACAGCTGGAGCATGACGGGTGTTTAGAGACCCGAGTTTCTCGCGAAATGATTTTTGAGCTATTTTGTTTCACTAATACCTTACGAGCACATCGACAACTCTGTTTCATGATTATTGGTAGTGACGATCGTACATCGCGGAAATGTTTTGTACCAACATGTCCTTGAAAATACTGTGGTTTCTTGAGAGATGTATGATTGGTAGAGACACGAAAAATTCACGTTTTCATTTGGGCACAAGATAGAATTCAATCAATTGTACGTTTGTGTCACTTTAGCAATTGGCCTTTGACTTATTTGACACCTCCTGGAAGTCTCCTAAGTCAATAATAGAGATGTAACTAATACACACTTATATCACTTTAATACCAAGCAGCTAATAAACATCTGCTGTCTGCTTCAGTTGACATACATTCTTGCAGGCTAGCGTACAGATCAGTGAACCCACGAATTATTCCGGTCTCTAATGAATGGGTGATATACATCGGACACAACGTAGCTGTCTGCAGACCAATTATAGGCATCAAATATTACAATAGCGGAATTCTTATTGGCTTGGTCAAATAGGGCAACAGCGCTACCACATGCGAAAACCAGTTATCTGCTCATAAGCTGAACGCACGTTGAAACCTAGCAAGCTGTCATGATTTCCCGCGATAAACCATCATCTCTAGTTATTATCAGCTTGTCTTTGATCAGATACGTCCCTCATTTGACTGCACCAATCAGAATAAGGTTAATGCGGCGCCATACGTCTGTGATTTGCTAGTATAACTCCAAGACAAATTACAGTTAAAAATTCAAACACTGACCAATGAAGAACAGCAGCTTATGCGTACGTAAAGACATTCAAATCCAAATGGTACAGAAATATTTTTGCCACAAAAGCTGGGCTCTACTTATGTTCCATGGCGTAGGTGAGGCCTTGAGATGGAACTGGAAAGCGGCCATACACCATACTGATACGTGAGAGAAGTAGTTGGGTACCACAACAACGTGTGTAATTTAGCTGTGGGTTGTCCAGCCATAACCTCATTTCTCAGTACTGATGCAGGAAACAGCTCATTGTACTCGCCATATTATCGCATGAATAAACTAAGTCCTCCTGACTTCAGTATAGGATGCCAGTCTCTACTCCATCTGTGTTTTTCTCTCATATTCGGTAAGATTGGGTGGTTTATGATAACAGCGACTCCACGGCGTAGCCCCGACGAAAACCACGTAAGCCCAAAATCAAGATGGCGGTCCGAGAATGCGAGTTAAGTGTTTCATCTCTGCGTCTTATCGCCCGGTTCCCGACCAACAAAGAGAGAGCCTCGCGACAGCCATTGCGTCCCCGCTCGCGACCGCTTGCGCATTGTCGATGAAAGCGGCCCGCAGACCACCAACATGTTCTGGCCTTGTGATGAGATAGCCCGTGGTTCCAGCAACCTCGTGTCCACTGTGGTCGTGCGGTGCGTCGGCGTCTGGAATCTTCGCTCTGAAACTATGACACTGTGGTGTCAGTTGTAACTTATCTGTCTTTCTTGCTATGGGATGTACACAGGACTGTGCTAGTTTGGATAGAAGAGGAGGGGACCTCTCCTACAGAAATCACTGAAGAGGGTGAAATAATCTACAAGAGGCTGTGAAGTACAGCAGGAATCCAGTGGCTGAAACTTCGATGGGCGAAACGGCACCAAAGTTGTTGGGAATGTTGTTGGAATGTACTGAGATGTCACCGTAATCGTAGTAGTGATTGAAAAAGGCAGTGTCAACTTTCGAACACTTATATTTTATAACTATCGTACAAACTGTCGAATGAAATTGGATCTGAATGAAGTTTAAATTCGATTTAAAACGCGGTGAGGTTAAGTTAATGTGTAAATTTTCCATTGTTACAAGTTTGGGACATAAACTTTATATGTGGGCAATTCCCATGAGTTCTTTTGGGATAGAGGTCTTATAATTATAAATAAAAGAGTTAAATTAAGTACTGGATTTAATAGCTCAGAAAGCTACGAAATACACAAAACAGTAATCAACTATAACTCTCACTACACAATTAGTTATGCACACAATTACCACTGTGTCACAGACACGTTAATTAACTTTGACAATTAAAGTACAAAAAATGTCTACCACCAAGTAATTAAACAGTACAAATCACAATAAAATTCAGTCATATATCCAATCAACAGTATTTCAAGTAGTGAAAGTGTACAACCTTAATAGTCCGCCGTGGTGATGACTTGCCGTGTGCTGCGCAGCACCCCGAGTGCACCGCTGTCTTCACTCTTGAGGTCTTCGGTTCGACTCCCGTCGTGTACCTCCTTCTTCGCCCGTCAGCCCGCCGCAGCAGTCCTCTTGGTTCGTCCACACTGCTCCGAAGATAGCCGCCTGCCGCCTCACAGTAGACTCTGACGTCACCAAGATGTCTTCACCAGTCTATCTCCACAACCATAGCACCTTCCTCTAGCACGACCAATAGCGAACTCTCTCCCAATGTGCCGATTCTACCCTTTTATACTCCGGCCAAACTCCAGGGGTTTCCCGAGTTACATGGGTTTAAACATAGACATTTCATCATGTTTCGGATGTGGTTTCAGTCACGTAGGCCGCTTCGCAGGGCAAAAACGCAGTTGGAACAGGTATCTATGACGTAGTTTCGGTGGGATTCCCACCACAAGAAACCCGGGTTTTGAGTCATGGGCCAGCCCTCAAGGTGTTTCAACACAGACCCCATCCAGCCTGCCCTCAGAAACACAGCATGCAACAATATAATATTCCAATTGTGAATGTAGCCTTCATGTGACTGACCGGTTCACACCTTGTTGTAATTGTAGACTTTGCAAAGTAGTAATCAAGAATATGAGTAAAGTGAACGTTGTGTGTGAAAAGGTTCTGACGGTGTTTCATATTAAAAATTAAGTTGCTTATTTCTATAAAACAGTTTATTTAATTGAAGAATTACTGTTATTCATTCCCTAGAGGTCTTCCATGGTCGTTTACTGTCGTGGCTTGAAGCAGGTAACCCTTTTGGCCATAAATTAATATTTCCACTTTAGAATTATAACCAATTGCATGTAGTCAAATACATAAATACATCACATAAGGGCCGGTGACTAACGACATCACAGATAGTGTTCGAGGCTCTACAGATCAACGAAGTCTAGTCTATTCCCCAATAAAAACACGAAATATGTATGTCTCTACGTGTGACATGGCATGAGGTTTCCATTGTGGACTATTTATTGCACAGCAGACTTTGTACAGTCAAGTACCAACTCAAGTTCTAATTTGCGTTGCACTGTCACGGTACGAGGGATGATTCGCGTTGTGCTGCCACAGTGTAAGTGCGGATTTTCCCTGCGTCCGTCGACGAAGTGCGACCGCTCGCACTGCGCTGCCGCAGTATAAACTTTGATTTTCACTGCGTTGCGGTAGTTTGGACGCAGATTTGCGCTGTTCTGTGAAAGTGCGAACGCTGGCTCGCACTGCACTGCCACAGTATAAACTTTGATTTTCACTGCGTTGCGGTAGTTTGGACGCAGATTTGCGCTGTTCTGTGAAAGTGCGAACGCTGGCTCGCACTGCACTGCCACAGTATA
>PNEQ01038529.1:0-13852 GCA_003012365.1 Medauroidea extradentata | reverse complement strand
AGTACGTACGAAGTAGAAAGTGGATCATCTCTACTACGTACAGTACGTACGAAGTAGAAAGTAGATCATCTCTACTACGTACAGTACGTACGAAGTAGAAAGTGGATCATCTCTACTATGTACAGTACGTACGAAGTAGAAAGTGGATCAACTCTACTACGTATAGTACGTACGAAGTAGAAAGTGGATCAACTCTACTACGTACAGTACGTACGAAGTATAAAGTGGATCATCTCTACTACGTACAGTACGTACGAAGTAGAAAGTGGATCAACTCTACTACGTATAGTACGTACGAAGTAGAAAGTGGATCAACTCTAGTACGTATAGTACGTACGAATTAGAAAGTGGATCAACTCTACTACGTACAGTACGTACGAAGTAGAAAGTGGATCATCTCTACTACGTACAGTACGTACGAAGTAGAAATTGGATCATATCTACTACGTACAGTATGTACGAAGTAGAAAGTTGATGAACTCTACTACGTACAGTACGTACGAAGTAGAAAGTGGATCATCTCTACTACGTACAGTACGTACGAAGTAGAAAGTGAATCAACTCTACTACGTACAGTACGTACGAAGTAGAAAGTGGATCATCTCTACTACGTACAGTACGTACGAAGTAGAAAGTTGATCATCTCTACTACGTACAGTACGTACGAAGTAGAAAGTGGATCATCTCTACTACATACAGTACGTACGAAGTAGAAAGTGGATCATCTCTACTACGTACAGTACGTACGAAGTAGAAAGTGGATCATCTCTATTACGTACAGTACGTACGAAGTAGAAAGTGGATCAACTCTACTACGTACAGTACGTACGAAGTAGAAAGTGGATCAACTCTACTACGTACGTACGCTCGCTACGCGAGGATGTGAATGCTAACATGTACTATCGGTGTTTCTACTTTTACATGTGCGTACGCACGTATTCTAAGTGGTGATTGTGAATCCAGCTTTAAGGCGGTTACACAACTGAAAATTTAGTATTTGCATTTACGATAGCTGTCAGTACAGGACTTCTTATGGAGCCGTACACAATGGTGTCGCCTAAGCTAAAATTAAGCAGCCTTGAATTAACGTTTCCAATAAACTGAAGACATAAAGTCAAAGTCAAGATTGGCGTTTGTAAATAACCAACTGGTTATGTACGCCATATTGAAGAAAAAGTTTTTTTAATATCGTTTTATCATGCTGTACCCGAATTTCATGAAAAATATGACAGGTATGTCTTAAATGTACTCGGACAACCTTGTAAATAGCGTTTGAGAAGTATTCGGAAATTAACTGTGATTTTAGTAGATAGATAGTATTGCTTTTGTTCTCAAAATATTATAATAAATGGAAAATATTAATATTTTATAATTAGGCTGAATTGTGGAATACTTACGTGATTTGTTTTTATAGAAAATAAAATAGGATATTCCTGAAATACGGTTACAAACGCTGTGAGAGATTCCCTATCTAAAAAGAGATAGAAAACTTACGTACAAAGTCGCACAAAAAATCATACGGGAGATATCCACCCTTAAAATTCGGCACGTAAACTGTTTTAATTGAAAATAATAGAAAATACTGGATGAAAGTAATTATCTGTGAAGGATGATTTTACATTGCGTAGACCTTAATAAGCTTCTGCACAGTTGTGGAGTGCTAACATTCTCTACATTGAAATTTTAAAAAATGAGGTGTTATAATTTTATCCCTCCAGAGGTGTGTATAACTCTAGGATATTTTTTATTATTTTCTAATGCTCAATACCCATACTAAATGTACAATACACGTCAATTTCAAGGAACATACAACGTAAACTGTTTTTGCGGAAATAAGGAGGGTGCACTAGGTTGCCTGCCAAATTTATTTTCAATTAAAACCATATTAAATATCGAATTTTTAAAGGGTAGATATCTCCCTTATGAATTACTGTACGGCATTGTCCGTATAATATTTTCTATCAGTTATTGGATACAGGGAATCAACCTCACAGCGTTTGTACCTGCAGTTCGGGAACATCCCGCGTAATGGTTTATATAACTTTATTTCTGTATCGAAAAAGGGCGCGCCTCAGTAGCCCTAAAATCACTAGCCCTAAAGTCACTAGCCCTAAGGTCACTAGCCCTAAAATTATTTTAGGGCTAGTGACTTTAGGGCTACTGACTTTAGGGCTAGTGACGTGTACCCTCGAAAAATAGATTATCAATCTATTTTAAGCTGTCGTTACTTTAACTTTACGTTTATACAGTGAACTGAGGACGTACTTAAGAGTACGTGGTGTATAATTCAGCGCTAAAAGCATCAGTTCAGAATTGTAGGTTTCTCGAAGCCAATTTGCAAAAATAATAAAAAAAATCAAGATTCCTGGGGAATAGTTTTTGCCAACTTTCTGAGCAAACATTTCTCTCAAGTAACGTATACCTGAAGAACAATCTCTGACGCCGAAATCTCGTACATTTAATTGCGGCGAAAGAGATCACGCTTAACAAATGCATCAATCCGAGTAAATGTTTGCCAATAAAGTTGGCTAGTATAATTATCAATTATTGTTTTGTAGTTCTTCTATATTGACTTTAAAAAATTGTAGATTCAATTGTAGAACTCAGCGCTTACTTATCTACCACGCCCTCTTAAAATATTAAATTGTGTTTAATCCACGGTATGGCGGTATGGGGATTCCCGCCGCGCCGCGCTGTCTGTATGGGCGTTATCTCTGGTCGGACGGGGACCGCCCGGAGAAAGTGGGGCAGTCTCAGGCGGGCCATAGCCTACACCCCCAACCCCACCCTCACCAACAAACAAAAGGTAGATGATTAATGGAGCGGGGGCGAAGCACGATGCCGCCGGCCAGATAACGGCCCCCGCGCGCGGATATGTTTCAATTAGCATGGGAACGTCGCGGCCGGGTCCAGTCGTTCGACAGTGTTGCCAACTTTGTTGTTTTCTCAGATATACTAGGTTTGAATGATGGCAGTTATATGCGGTTCGGGATAAAAGGAGCACTTAGTAAAGCCCTGTTAAATTTATATTTTCAGCCAATTTGTATCTTCCCGCGAATAAAGGATATAAACGGGAAATTTCTAACCTTTCTCGACACGTCACTTGATGTTTGCGCGTGTAAGATAAATTGTGCGGTCTGTAGGAACCTATATAGTTTGACAACAGAAAAAGTAATTCATTATATGCAAGTACAACTTAAATAATAATAAAAACAACTACTGTAAGTTGGTGAGGAGTTGGGTATCCTGCAGATTCCAGATGATGCTGCAGCATCAGGTCAATGTGACCATGTCATTGTAATATCATTGAAGTCACAGGCTACTACATTTATAACCGATCATACCAGTAGAAGTTGCTCACATTCAATTTACAACCAGAAAGCAGCCAATTATCATGAAACGCATGAACAGATCGTCATAAATTATAACTGAGAACAATCTGGAGTACGTCAGCTTTCAAACAAAACAAACCCCATCAAAATCAGTCAATTAGTTTAGGAGCTATAATGCCACAGACGCACAGATGCACAGACAGACACAACACCCCTCTTTTTCCGCCGAATGGTTATAATCACAAATATATTTAATTCAGTTGGTTTTGTTTCAGTATTGTTGCATTTAAGTAGGTAAGTACACGGAAATATATGCGATAATTCGCTGCCCATCATTCGAGAAGTAACATAACTAATGTTTATAATGTTAAAGTATATGCAGTAATGGCAAGTGATTTTTTTTGTAAAGGTTAAATTTTTAGCACTTTCTTTATCACGAACGACCGGAACGATCTGAACACTGTTTTGCCTTCCCAGCTTGCCACTCGCCGAGTGTTGCCAACGTACGTATCCAGCGGCGGAAGGTGCATGGTTCGCCCTATATTTGTGCCCTGCTGTACCAGTCTGCACGCGAGCCAATGAAACATAATTATTTGTACGTCCGACGTCCCGACAAGTGTAATCTTGTTGCTAGGGGCAGATTTAATGGGGTGGGGACTACCAGACTGAAGGCCTCCCCCCCCCCCCCCCCAAATCGTGATCAACATTATTAGATATGAGGGTATATCGCGGAAATATTTTGTGCCAACGTGCCCTTGAAAACACTACAAGTTCTTGCAATATTTATAATTGGCTGATAAACGTCTGCCACAACATACGTCAGCAGACCAATAGCAGGCATAAAATATTACAACGGGAATCTTATTGGCTCAGTCGAATAGAGTAACTTAACAATTCCACGTACAAGCGAAAGCCGGAAAACTTCTGGTAATCTGAACATATTACGTTGAAACCCATCCAACGGTCAAGTTTTCCCGCGATAAACCATCGTCCCTAAACATTATGTAGCCAAAGTATGTCCAGTCGCCTCAGGAAAACTGGAGTTTTATTCTGTGATGATCCAAGTACATTTAATGTATCCTAGTTGTATGCATGTTATTATGTTCTGCAATAGTAAAAAACCACACTTTTGAGATGGCTGGTTCTTTTTTTACAATCTATCAAATCAGATAAGTTCCCCGAACTTTCCCCAAAATATGTTTCTAAAACCACCACTGACTGTTGCTTGCATGTAAGTGGTCGCAACAAATTAGGTTTCCGTCTACCCTTCCCCCACCCCCTTTTTCACCAAGCTCTAATATAGCTGGTTCATATTCCATCCATGCGTCGTGTGTGTACAGTTGTGTGCGAGATCTAGCACGTTCTGCAACTGTCCGTCGCCCATCATCGGACGAAGTAACACTAAATGATAACTTGCGAGGCAATGCTCTGCATGTTAGATTCCATTACCCTATGTATAGAGATCTGAATAATTCGCGTTATCGTTTAGGTACATGCTTGACTTCAAGCAACTTTAAGATCGTGTAACTTTCGCAATTGGCTCTTGACTTGACACCTCTTACAAGGCACCGAGCCAATAACAAAAAAGCAACTAAATGCAGACCTACAACGAGCAGCCAATGAACAGCTGTTATTTGCTTAAGTGAACAGATATTCTTGAAGACAAGTCTACAAGTCAGCGAACACGCGAATTTTTCCCGCCTCTACTTATGTATATTCCCGCCCATTCTACTCGTTCACTGTATGTTGTTCCAGTAAGTCGCAACTAGTGGACAAATGGTCGGGGCTTCTGTATACAATGGACAGCTGATTCTATCGTGCAGTAAACGAGTTCACGAATGTTTCCTTCCTATAGTGACTGATAACGCTTTCAAACAAAAATTGTTCTAAAAAAATGTTCTTAAAAAATATTGCGATAAAAAAGGATTATAAAAATATTGACCCGTTATTTTTTTTTGTAAAAGTTAAAACTGAATATTACATTTTAGATACTAAGGTCACTGCCTACTCCGCAGTTCTGGCGATAGCAGTGGTTCGGATTTACGAATCAATAGAGATGATTGTTTATCGCGCGAAAACGTGACTGTATGCTGGGTTTCAATGGTTTGTTTTCTAGACTCACAGTGGGACTTTTTTAAACGATATATATATATTTTTTTTTTGCTTTCATAGTTTTTGCAATACGTCATGCCAGATTCCATATTTGTGTAAATGGTTTTATGCAAGAAAGGAAAAGTCAACTGTCTTACCGAAATGAAATAATTGACGCTGAAGAACAAAATCACCGATTTCGTCAAGACGTGTATAAGTACCACACTGAATTTTGTTTTGGATTGTTAAAAATTACTGAATGTGAAATAAAAAAATTTACAATATTCTAAATTTTTTAACAATACAAATTAAAATTCAATACGGTTACTATGCAGGCCTTGAGTAGCCCATGACACTTAGTTCTCGAGGGTCAGTCATTTCTGCTCGTTAACTCAGTTTTCCAGCATAAAACAGTTTTATGAAAATCTGGACTTGACATGATATTATATAAAAGTATGAAATCTATCTATCTATCTATATATCTATCCATCTATCTGTCTATATATATATATATATATATATATATATATATATATATATATATATATATATATATACACACACACACATATATATATATATATATATATATATATATATATATATATATATATATATATATATATATATGTGTGTGTGTGTGTGTGTGTGTGTGTGTGTGTAAAATGTAGTCATAGTGAATGTCTACAAAACAAACCACATTTTTCATAAATATAACGATTATTAAAATTTCGGATGAACCGCCCTTTTAAAATAAAATACCGTAAACTTTGTCCATTTTCGGGGTTACTTTCACTGTAAAATGTTAGTTTTGGGGTCTTGTGGTAAATAGGTAGGAAATTGGAACCTAGTACTTGAAATAATTTCTTTTGAACATATGGTTAACCTTTAAAACTTTCTTTGTAAAACGACATAAAGACCAAAATTTTGGGTGCGGCAAAGTTATCCCACAAGGTCAAAGTAACCCCGGTTTACGGTAGTTCATTCAAATTTTTAAATAACGTTTATCATTGTCAAGAAGTGCTCTGGTGCATAGACTAGACCGCAACTCAGGGATGTCAGGGTCTGTGACCTTGTAATGTTTTTGCGTCATGAGGCAGGAAGTGTGCCTGTATCTTCTCTTCGCGTACCGTTGGCAGCCACCGGGCTTCAACTAACGGTACACTGTTGCCCTGCGGAGGGGCAAGTCTCGTGTAGACGCGACGACGACGTGACTTAAGCCTGACTGACAGACGCCGTCGACCACCGCGGAGGTCTTGTGATGTGTGATTGGTTCCACCTTTCCAGGTAATCCCCATCTCAACCTTCCGCCCCTTTTTTATTGTTACTATACTCGGAGGTTTCTATTTACCGGGAGGATCTTCGGAAGTCAGGTAGGATAACGCGACTCTGTGTCACGCGAATAGGTTATAGTCTGCTCACGGTCAAGTCACCACTTTTGTAGAACTTCATGTCAAGAGTTGTACAAAACTAGTTATTTCCCAAGACTTGGTTCGCGTGGTTTTCAGCTTGTATCTTTGAGCCGTGCAAAAGTTCAGTCTAATTATTCTAATTATCTTAAGTAAATTGTAGGAATACATATTTTAATAATTTTAGTTTTTAATGTGTGGTTATGTTTCTAAAAGAGTTAACAGATTTAATAAGTCCAGTGTAAGATAAGGCAAAAAATGCTTTAACTGCACCCTAAAGCCGCAAAAAAAAAAAACATATTTTCAAAAACTAAATTTTTCCAATTAATAAATAAATGTAGAAAAATTATTAATAATTTAATAAAAGTTTTTGATAACATCTTTTGGCATTTAAATTTCATATAAACTGTATACTGCTACTACAGACGCACAGGTACAAAAATATATGAATAACAACAGAAACGACCCCGTGCTTCCAACGCTTGAGATCTGGTGGTGGTCACACTTATTTACCTGCATACGTATCATCAGTGACACTGGAAAACCACAAAAATGTTGAAAATAGTCTCCAATAAACTGTATTATATTAACCGTGACATGTGTGAACAGTTTTGGGACAAATCACACACGCTGTGTGTCCAAGCTGTGCAGTTATAACTGGGCCTGTTGTAGAGAGAAAAAATGCTACAAATGAACGATAGCCAATGCTGATACAAAATATTTAATCTTATATACATCACGTTGGAGCCTACCAAACAGTCAACTATTCCCGCGATTTTCCAGTGTCTCTAATCATCATGCATCTGAACTGAATTCAGAAGGAGAATGTTTCATTCGTAGTAGATGTTGATTTATAGTCACTTCACAAGTTCATCAACACAACCTTCACGGTGGTTGTACACCCTACTGTTAACAATGGAGAGGTGGTTGCTTATTTACTCATTATCCTTGGTATAGGTCTGGCTACATGCAACCGCGACCTTTTCCGCCATTAACCTATAAGGGTGAGTTGTGAAGGAGTGTGTCAGTTTTACATGCTATTTTCAGTTTTCTCATGGTATATCGCTAGTTCATTTTTTCTTTTTATTTTTAATATTATCTTAGACTTAAGCTTGAAATGTTATAAAATAATTGTAAATTATAGAGATAAATTCTTATGGTTGAGTGTAAGACAAGACGACATCGCCTTAACTGCACCATAAAAGTCGTATTATTATTATTATTATTATTATTATTATTATTATTATTATTATTATTATTATATAAAAGTAAAGCAGAATATTTCTTTTAAATTGAATTGCAGTGGAAGTAGTAATGCCCTAGAATCTACTTCATAATTTGATTCTTTTCAAGTAAAATCAATTACTTCTTGGCATTTCTTTGTTTTCACGCTATGCAGAGTGCCATTGCTTAATATAATTAGCTACTTCACTTTACATTTACAAAGCATAAATTTAACAGTTTATTTTCAGGGCAGCATTGCTCTCAATATTTTTTACTACATGTAAAAACTGTGCACACAATTTCGATTTACTTTTCGAAAACAATCGCCTCGTCAAAAAAAATAACACACTCCTTCTTGACTTATCCTGTGTATACGTATACGTCGTATACATACATAGGCCTATGTGTGAGAGAGATAAAGTGAGAGAGATACAAATGCAGCCTCGGGTGTTAACATTTAATGAACAATTGTGGACGCACGCCATTACAGTGCTGATAAATAAGATAAACAATTCGGAACACATGGACTGAAGAAGCACTTTATTTTCCGGTTTTCGAACAGAAACCGGGACCATGCCGGGAATTAGTAACGCCTTTAAAAGTTTCTTGCAATGTGCGTAAACTATTTAGAGAGATATGCCGGACATACGCCATTTTAATGCAATGTGTGTATGACCACAATATCTTACTAAATAATTTACAGCAAATTTACGAATCTTTCAAAGACGTTGACTCGCCAGAGCGCTCCGTTTATTACTTATAGCGCGTCTTTATACGACAATAATGACATAAAACGGGAAACTGTCGCTATCATTTGTTTTCGTATTTTGTGTCATAACATTTCTGAAGGGTAAGGATATTAAACTTTAACCTGATTCCCAAATAGAATACATATTGATAGCATTTTAAACATAATTAATTGATTGCAGTTCCTGTTGTTACAGATATTTATTTCAGTTAGGATATTTTGTAACTGCGATTAGACACGTGAAAACATTAACGGCAAAACAAAGATTTATGACGTATAAGTTCTACAAATTTGTATTCTATTCTGCAGGTGAACTAAAGTTATATAAATTTACCCAAAAGGAATTTCTGACAAAAGTACAAAAATTCAAAAGGGCGTCTATAGCTACCTTTAATAACACAAATTTGCTGAGAACAAAAAATATAGCTTCAAATGAAAGGTGCTTACTTTATCGTGAATAGTCTGTATCAGGAGGTGATGTCCCTGGAGAAGGTAGATGGCGACGATAGGGCACGAGCCCAGAGGGTGGGTCGGCGGGACGCCCAACGCAAAGAGACCGGACAGACGCGTCGAGAAACCCTCCCCCCACCTGTTGGCTATGACACCCACCTCGGGAATATACCTGCTAGCGGGGAAAGAAAACCATCCCCTCTTCCCACCTTACAGACTTAATCCACCCCGGGGCCCGGGGCACAGACGTGTGAAAATGTTCCCGCCTCCCTCAGCAGGCCCGGGCGGCCTCTAAACAATGGTGTCCCGACAATTACTCCACTACCGCCGCGGCTGTAAACACCAAGAAGAGAAGGACGAAGGAAGGGGAGAGGAGCGAAAAGGAGGAGGGGTTACACCACTTGGGGGGGAGGCGATGGGCAGGGGGGAACATTTTAATTTCGTCGGGCGGAAGGGTCCCGCGTGGGGACCACACACGCGCGCGCACGTTCCACTGGATAGATGCGCCGTTATTAGGCAGGTTGTGGTTTAATACGGTGGGTGGGGGCATTGCCTGGGGAGGGAGCGACTTTGATTAATATTCAGCCTCTCCCCACCCCCACCCCCCTAGACGACCACCCCCTGGTCCGCAGTCTACCTCTCAGCTGGTCCAGACCAAGGATATAACCACCTTGGTCCAGACGCACCGATGTCTGAGACGCGCACGGAACAAAGGAGGAAAGACATTTGGAAATGGTACTGGATCCGACAGTACACTTACCAAGTGGCATCGACATAACTGCAGGACTGAAGAGTGCGTGGTAGATAAATAAACGCTGAAAACATCAATTGATTTCTACGCTTTTTTCGAAGCCAATATGGAGAAAATACTCAATGACAATCATACATAATGGCATTTGCTAACTTTATGAGTAAATATTTATCCAGAATTACTAATTCGTTACGCGTGATCTCTTGCGCCGCAGTTAAATGCGCGAGGTTCCGGTGTCAGAGATTGTGCCTAAGACGTTCGTAACACTGGAAACAATTTTGTTTAAAATGTTCGTTAAACTATTGTCTAGGATTGCTATCGTTTAATTTTCGCAAATTGGCTTCAAAGTTGTAGATTAATGCTTTTAGCGTTGAGTTATGTACCACGCCCTCTTAAAAGGGGGGTGTTAGTATATTTAATTGTGTTTTCAGTTTTTGAGTAATAACATTTATTCAAATCGTATTATCAAAATTTTCTCTTCGACAAAGCGTAAGATATCATATTCGTGGTAAACCGCTTGACATAAATTATAACGGAATCTTTCATTAATTTGTCATGCAGCATAATTGCAAGAGAATTCGTGAAAGTTAACCGATAATTCTCTTGCAATGAATCTGCATGGCACATTAATGAAAGGTTCTTTTACTATTTATGTCAAGCAGTTGACCAGGAATATATCCTATGCTTTGTCGAAGAGAAAAGTTCGATAATACAATATGAGTAAATGTTAACATTCGAAAACTGAAAGTACAATAAAATTGTCTAACCTTAAGAGTTAGTGGACCGTAGCTTTTTTTTACGTTCGAGACACGGAAACAGGGAAGGCGATAAGTCGAATATAACCCGTGCGTCAAACACCTCATCGCCTCTAGGCGCAGAGTACTAAACTAGCGTGCAGTGTTTACGTAGTAACAGTTTTTCAACGAGACTTCAAGCGATGACCCTATAATTTTATTAGTGGAAAGTATGTGGTAAAGTCCAATGTACGTGTCTATGATTTAATTTCCCGATTACGGTTGATATTTTCTCGGCTACAGCAACGTGAAAAAGTCATTTTTAGCACTTTTGAGGAGCTTGATAACCATGTTTTTAACTATCGGACAGCATTTTTTTAAATCATAAGGACTTAATTTGAAGTGTGTTTTCTTTTCGTAGGTGAACACATTAGAAACATGTTTAGTAACTGTACATGAAAAATGACTATACGTATCACGCTACAGCACGTCTCACGCGCCAGGCCCACTAACTCTTAAGGCTCGGTATCAGTTGCCAACTAGAATTATTTTATTTTTCGCTCTTATGAAATTCGTTACTATAATATCAATTCTATTTACCTTGCGGTACAGTAAAAGCATCAGAGTTGAAATTTTAACGTATATTTAAGCCGTAATTAGTGGAGAAATTTTTTTATATTCTTAATTTTCTCGACTGATTATACGACTTAAATATACGTTAAAAGTTCAACTGCGATGCTTTTAGTGTAGTGCAAGGTAAGACGAAATCATATTTTAGTAACACATTTTATCTTTTTCTTCTCAGAATTTCATAAGAGCGAAAAATAGCACAATTCAATATGGCGACTGATGCCGAGCCTTAAGAGCCCTATACAGCTGCCTCACGATCATTGGTGCAGCTTGTTAGGAGAGATACTACTAAAAGTGCGTTCGATAACTTTATCTACGAAAATAAAACACATTTCAGACTAGGATCCTGTAATTTTGGTTTTTCAGATATCACGCTCAGAAACATGGTATCGGGGCACCTCAAAATGGTCAAACACGGCTATTTCAGACTGCTGCCACGTAAAATAATACCAACCGGAATCGTAAAACTAAAACATAGAGGTACGCGCTGTACTTTAGTACCCACTTTCCATAAAAAAAAACTTAGGTCACCGTTTACAGTCCAATACTAAAAAAGCCAACGACCGAAATACTGCCCGCCGTTTTCGTCCCTGTGTAAATAGGCAACACGGTTATTATCGCATTAGCAAGTTTAGCTCTTATGGCCTGCCAGTTTCCGTTGCCTCAGATGGGGCATCTAGAGCTTGCTGTATAGGGCTCTTAACCCATAAAAGCATTTCTCTGCAATATAAGTCGCGTTGTTGGAGAATTCATTCCCCGCAACTTACGAGATACTGGCAGAAGAGATTCACCTGCATCTACGAGTCTTCACACGTAATAAAATTAAAAAAAAAAAAAAGTCCTATTAAACCTTAAAATCTTTGAAATAGTAATTTTATAATCTACAAGAAAATCAAATAATAAATTGTATAGTAATATGTAAACTTAAATTTTTGTGACAATTTTATAACAAGATTTGTTGTATTTTCGTGAAAAATTTAGGAAATTTGTGTATTATTAGTTTGTATGTAAACTTAGAGTAATTATAGTTTTTTTATATGCTCATGTATACCGGGTCCAGTGGAAGAGAAGGCTGAGATTGCCTTAACTGCGCTCAAGGTAAATAAAGACAAAATAAATAAATAAATAAAAATAAATGAGTAGAGAGGATGGTATATAGCGAAAATGTTTTGTGCCAACATTCCCTTGAAAACTGTGTAATTAATTACAACACATATTATTAGGTGATATAAGTATGACTCAAAGCAGCTGTCTGCAAACCAATAATAGGCATCACATAATACAACAGTGGGATTCTTATTGGAACAGCCAAATAGGGCAAAAGCTCGATATAAAGCGAAAGCCAGTCATCTTCTGGTAAACTGTGCGTTGAAACCCAGCAAACAGTCAAGTTTTCCCGCGATAAATCATCCTCTCTCGTCACGAGGTTCCACTGACAGCTCAAGAGTTGCGTGTAGTCTTTGCCAGGGATTGTTTCATTGCCTCACGTGCACATCTGCAGCTGTACTTCATGGTTATTAACAGCGTATCTCTGCGAAGTGACGTCTGTCATTTGACTGTGCCAACCGCAGTAAGATTATACTTTGACTGTTGTTTTTAAGCATATATCACTTATGTGTAGGGACTGGAAAATTTCGCGAATTCAATGACCCGTAGGCTAGAATCCGCCCCGACTATTAGTCTACTAGCTGCTACTCAGTGTAACAGCAGACAATGAACGAATAGGCGGGGCTGGAGTATGCATAGTATAATGGATTCTAGTCTAAAGGTCATTTAATTCGCGAAATTTTCCCGTCCCTACTAATGTGCATTAAGGGTGCAGTCTACAGCCATTTTCAATACCATGCTTTTATTTTTATTATTGTACCAGATTTTTTTTTCTGGTTTGAAACGCAAAATGTGATGAAATTTTGCTCTTACAAAATTTTTTACCTCACATAGTTTTCGCGCAAAATTTGCATGTTTCCGTTTTAAGGACGACGCTTAAACCAACTCACTTATAAAACAGAAAAAAAAATTACAGTGAATAACGATGTTGTAGGCTTCACATTACGCTTTGTTAAACCACAAAATAAAATACTTTCGAATTAAAACAAAATATATTGAATTTTTAAAATTGTTATTTTAAATTTGAGAATTTTTATTTAAATACAAAAATTGTTTATTCTTTGTATTTATGTACGTGAAACTAGTCTGCAAACGTCTTTATTCATTGTGACTTTTTTCAGTTTGGTATGTTAGTTGGTTTTAGTGCAGTCCTTAAAACGGAAACATGAAAATTTTGGTTTTAAGGGCGTTCAAGTGGGGAAAAATTCATAATTTTATATTTGTATAAAATAGTGTTAGTTTTGTAGACATTACTTCAGAGAACATTAATATCTAACGGAAAAAAATTAGCTCATCTAGTTTTCCCGTAATGTCACTTCAAAGTCAAAATTTGCATATTTTTACTTCATACAAAACTTGAAAACCAGTAAATATAA
>PNEQ01038525.1:54338-77110 GCA_003012365.1 Medauroidea extradentata | reverse complement strand
AGTGAGAGAGCATTTGAACATTTGACGATGTAGCGCAGGAGTCCGTGAGCGTTTTTACGCATGTCCGCCATTGGTTCGGAGTCCGCAAGGTCACGTTTAATAAACAATGACCCGATCGAAATAGTTTCCAACATGTACATGACTTAGAAATCCAACCTCTCCTCAGTTGAATCCGCGAAATTTCCGGGGCTCTAATTATTTTACATCTTCCTCTTTAGGTCGACCATATGACATGTTATTGTTGGCATCTGAAGTCAAGTGCAGTTTGTTTTTTTTAAAATCCAACACACACACACACACACACACACACACACACACACACATATATATATATATATATATATATATATATATATATATATATATATATAATTATCTTTCGGAACTACAAAAATAATAATAGCAGTGCCGATAAGCATACAGACAATACCGAAAACAAATCGAGCCAATGCTGAAAAAGAACAACATAAATATCCTGATAATTAACACCCACACACAAGAATTACTTACATGTAGAAAAAAGATGACAGCGAAAGCCTGACAAGAAAATTGTTTCTCTACTATGGTCTCCGACATGCTGCCAGTTAAGAGATTGTATATATTACGTATCAGTATATGTGTGTGGTACTGTGTGTACACCCCTGCCAGTACCAGATGCTTTTCGTCTGTCGATGTTAGTGCTGGTTTGTTTGCACAATCAATAAAGGGTCGATGCTCGTGGGACCTTAATGTAGTTAACATTCACATATTTCGTGTGTTTGACGTGTATAACACCTATGAAATAATTTAAGTTCTGTAGTTAACAGAGCTGTCTCGAACTCGGTCGTTTTATTTAAACGTATAAAATACAAACGAAGGTGCCATATCGTGCAATGCCGGCTCGAGGGTTGATGGCAGGTAGGGTGCACTACTCTTCTGTGAACGTGCTGCCGTGTACCAATGTCCATCAAATATTCATTGGATACTCGTTCTGCTGTGACCAGTCAGTATTAAGTGGCACATATATACCAGCGTGTTAGTGACTGTAGCATCGACCAGCACACAATCCCATTCAGTTCTCTGCAACTTGTGCCCTGCCTTGCAACAACCTACGAGCCGCCACTGATATCGTGATGTTTTTTCGGGGTCAGTACCATACATGATTCCCAGCCATAGTATACTGTTTGATGCTGTGAATATAAAAAGTAGGGTAGCATATATCCTTCCTGGTCAAACGAACCATTCTAGTCAATGTACGGATACCTTTCGCTGTTCAAAAATATTTTTATAATTCTGATTTTACATAGGTTGAAAGTTGATTTATCAGACTTAGTTCAGATATGTTTGTCTTTCTGAAGTACGAGTATGAAAAAACATAGTTGTTTATTACTCGATGATGTTTTTACGACCCAGTGATTACATCTGTTTGTGGCTAGACGAGGATACGTAAAAACACATCATCTTTTGAACGCATTGTCGATAATTTTTTTATTTATTCACTTAGGCTTATTAAGTAGCCTAACCCTCGCATGTGTGCTGGGCATAATGTTAGGTATCAACCGATTTAAAACTGTTACTGTCACTGCAGCCAGGTATGGGTCATCTTCAACTCCTAGTACAGCTACTACATTTGATGTGGCCAACATCTGAAACAATACCTGCTAGCACTTATAATTATCTTTTTACAGTCCTCTTCGAACCCGAGCAACATGAGAAGAGGAATGCACATTTTAAACTTCCCATTTTCATAGACAGGTAAACAGGGACTTTATAGTTTTCGTCAAGTCCCCAATTCTCCATACAGACTCAAGTAAGATTGTTGGGCATAAGTGATAAGATTTTTTTATCTTTGCTGTTAAGCCGACGTCCCTTGTTTTATCGATAGGCACATCATTAAACTCGTAAATTGTATGCTCGAATAGGTGAAGTATACAATTTCGCACAAACATTGTGGTAGTAGGGTCACTCTCGTGGGAATAGTCAGTGTGCCTTGTACATACAAAAAAAGACTGGTAAGGGAGAAAGTAGATGCCCTGGTTCTGTATCGGGATGCATAACTCTTCTACTGTGTTCAAAAGGACTTGCTAAATACAGTTGATAGCAATGAAATTATAGTTTATCTTTGCATAATAAAATTCTACTTCTTGTCTTCCACCGCTACAATTTACTTTGCTGCCGTGGTTGTGGATAAACTTGGCGTAAGTAGTTGTTAGTTCACCGACGACGCACGACCTACTAATCCTTGGTTTGATGCAACTCTTACCTATATTTACTTTTCTCGCAAACATTACGCATATCTTTTCCAATGTTAGCCGCAGAGTGATGTCTTTATTTCTGAAAATTATTAATTGTCATTTTAGTCAACAACAGACACAGTAACTACATAAAGGCTCTTTGCAACGACCATAATGTAAGTGATAATTTTAGGTACTTCAAAGATTTCATGTACAGTTCACAAAACTAGCAAAAACTCGTACAATAAGCTGCTGTGCTTTCGTTAACATAACTACTATCTGCCAATTTACAATTTATGTGCATTACATTTACTGTCATAATGTTGACTGGCTGTCAAGAAACGTTCATTTATCATGCTTCGTATTCTCTAATTTCTAATCCTAGCATTGCTTCAATCGTAAGGTCTCATTTTTAGTGCGGAATATTTCCGTCTTTAAAGTGATGGATTACTGCCTAGTTGGAATGCTACGTCTGCTGGCAGAGACTTCTTTATGAAATTAACTGTGTTTCCTAGTACGTATGCAATGGTAGGAATATTGATTTCCCTCGTCTCAGTTGTTTATTTCGGAACATAATGAAACAATGAATGTTCATTTTGTTCGGTGTTCGCCATGTAGTTGTAGGTTTGAAAATCGAGAAGCCCGATGTTCCAATCTCGTTGTAGTTCCAAGTCGGGTAAAATGTAGCTCTCAATTCTGATGTATCACCACTCATAATGATTGACACATATACACTGATAGAAATACAGAGATGTGCAAGATTTTTTATTATTTTGCACTGGAGTACCTTAAGAGCATTTGAAGGGCTCAAATTCAATTCCTCTGTGCTGTTCCTAGTACATTCTCTTGTTCCCCTTCTCATATCACACCCTCTCCTTGGCGCATGCTCAGCAGCGAGCTCTGGCCAAGCGAGAGGTTGTGTTTTGTGTCAAGTCGCCCTACTTTTAGCCAGCTCTGTCCAGAGGCAGAGGCAGTTCTACTGTTCGCTCATGTCGGTGTGCTCCTGCTTTGTGATAGTCGGGGGTCTTGTGCTCCCATGAAGTGTGAAGGCGGCCACCGTGTGCTCACTAGTGTTTAATCGAGTCTATGTTCTTTTCTAAATTTCCTTTCGGCATCTCCTATTAAGACAATTGTTGTTTGGTATTAATACGTTTTTGTTTTGAATAAATTTTTCTTTGGTTTGTAATTTTAAGTGCCATCTTGTGCAAGGCCGACGTTACAGTGCACTGGGTGTGCCTATACTGACATGAAATTCGATTGTAAATTAACTGCCAAGTTTGCCGTGAGAGTAAAACTGCGTTGTATTGGATTAGACGAAGTGTACAAGAGGAGCCCGCAGACGTGACACACCTAAATCTTGAATTGTCCCCATGTAAAATTTAAGTATGTAAATGTACGAGGTGCTCTTAATTCAATTCAATGTTTGTCGTTTGAAAGAATATTGCGCTTGCACCATTAAGAACTAGGGAATTGTCTTTAAATTTGATGATGAATCTACGGAGTAATGAGGCAAAAATGTTCGCAATTATTCGCATTTTGTATACCTTAAATATGTAGACACATAATTGCCGTTGTTAAATGTCGAATTGATTTTGAGTGCCTGCACTCTGAATTCAAATCTCGTGACGTTTTGTATTTTCACAGTACCTGTTGCGAACTCATTGTTTCATTTAAAATTTAAAGTATTTGTATTGTCTCAATTAAATTATTGGTCACGCTAATTGAAGGCGACTTTAAATGTGTCTGGTCTAGTTGCTGAAAATTTAACGCGTTACATTCTGCTACGTACGAATTTAATACAAGCTTGTGAAAATAAAATTGTAGACTCACTTCACCTTTTTCTTTGCATTTGTATGCACCCCTTAGTAATACTACTAAGAAAGGGGTCAATTTTTTTAACAATACAAATTGATCACATAACTTTAATTGTTGACACACTCCACACTCAACTATGTATGCTCAGCACACATCTGTACACACTCTTGCACACAACACTTCAAGTTGTTTGTAATGTATGTAATAAGTTACTTCACCCATACGTATTACTGCTGAGGATGAAGTCGCTTCTCAAGAATCAAGACATTGCTCCCTGCTTCCTAATACTGTGTGCTGCATTATTGTAGGCACCTCAGGAGCCAGCAAGACGTAGGTTCTCATAAGCTTACTGGAGAAGTCTAACGGTCTTCGATTTGAAAATGTTAACATGTACTCAAACTCCAGCAGCAAAGTACCAATGACTGGGTCGGATTCTGAAGGTGGTTGAATGAGCTAGTTTTTACCATTGTGTGACAGCAAAAAAATTGTTCCACCGAACTTAGCTGAGCAAGACTCTGTTTTCGTATTTAACTATATGTCTTGTGAAAAACAGACATGTAATCAAGAGAACTTTAGCATGAGGAGACACGCAGGGGTGGACTGTGTGTGCTTGTGTCAAAACTTATTTGCACATACATAAGTAACTCCTTTGTATTAATTCTAACATGTTGGTGTTGTTTCGTATTAACAATGTAAATCTGCATCATGTATATGTACTTTGTGCCGGAAAGATATGTATGGTATTTTAACAATCATTAAAAGGGCTGGTGCAGAAAAGACTTCGATCGGTTTATCATACATGCCTGACCATGAGTCATGGTGTTGTTTCAAAGTTTGTAAATGGTACGATGTTCTGAAAATATTTTGACATAGGCACGCATCACTAGTATTTACAGAGACTTTCACATGTCAGACAAAAGAATGAGAGTGTTAAAAATAAAATACAGGCTGCCCTTGTTGCTGGCCCCAAAATTAAGACGGTGTAAGAGCTAGACTACAAGATTTAATCAACATTTATAGCACAAATACAAGAGGTATTACAAGTCCTTGCAAAACCAACTTATTAAAAAAAGCTGGCCAGAAAATGGGCATTGCAAGACGTAGTATGAAAACAGAGGACATGTTTAATGACCAAGTTAACAAAATTTAATCACTAATTTCTGTAATTCCCTAATAATACATTTTTCCGTGCGCACATAAATTCTGTGTTTTGACTGTATTAATTTCAAGAATGAAATTCAGGTTTCCATTCCACTAATTTGTTGTTACACTTTATTTTTATTGATCTTATGTATCAATTTCATAGACAAAACAATTTACTCAGACATAAGTGTTAAAACAATGTTCTGTATTTCCCTCGAAGAGTTCAAAGTATATGGTTTGGCAGTATTGCCTCAGATGGCAGCACAGATACAATAAAACATGAACCAAATAATTAACTCTCTAAACTAATACTGTCACCTTTACAATCCATCACAAACATACGATATATTACAATTCAGAAAATTTACTCAAGCATGTATACTGGTCCTTCCCAGATCACTTGTCAATATTAATTAGAGAGGCAACGCAACTATACTGCTGGACATTTAACATGTTTTTGCTGCATCTTGATGGTTGCAAACCTGGGCACACACTCTTTACCAGGTTGAAGCATGAGAAGTCGACCCAATAGTCACTAAAAAGTTTAATTCTGGTCTTCTTTAAACAGTTATAAATCTCCTAGCTTGAGCTCACCCAGCTGTGTCCCAATTTTTCATGTGACTGTAAGGTTTCCAGGTTGTCATTATTCCATTGTGACCAAAATTGTTGGGTGGCTTGTTACACTAGCTTCACACATAGTTTACGTGAACCCTGTTAACTTCTGCTGTGACCAAAGGTCCTACACACAATTTGTCTTCATAGAGTCCAGGGGGGAGGGGGAACTGAATCTTAGAATATAAGCTATAAATCTTTGCATTTTTAACTCTGACAAATACTCTTGTAAGCAGATGTGTAATGATGTCTTATTTTGGCACACAAGAAATGTAACGTTCTTAACCTTACTCTCCAATCTCATTATTACTGGCTTGGCGTAGGCTCTGCGAATGCAGACACACGCACTGCTGTGATGTAAGTTAAGGTAAGTGTGCTTTACATCTCGTTGACAGCACCATCTTGGTTTCTTATGTAAGCCATTCAGGTCCTTGCCACTACAATGTACGGTTAATGAGTTCTGTAGGACCTAACTCCTGGAAGTACATTCTGCATGGTTATCAACACATAGAATGTATATCCAATGAATTGCAACTGTACTGCCTTGCATTTGTTCTACCATGTTAACCATGAATGTTATTAACGGATGTGGAGATGTTTTGATCCATGCTTGTGTAACAGTGAAATTACACCATGCTGTGACACATTGAGCTGCGATACATTTCGACAAAATATCTTCTGTGGTTCCAATTCATTTCAGAGTTAGATATTCTCCAAGAATTTCTAAATGAGGAAGGGTAACTGTTTTAAAATGTGCGACTCGGGATTTGGCAAGTTTCAAATGTACGACTGTTTCGTTGATGCCTGAACAATAGTCTAGGTCAAGATGATACTTGAAATGAAGTCTTACCACGTAGCATCCATCGAGAGTATAGCTTTGGGGCTCAACATTGTGCTGCTCACAACAGTTATTTTCTTTGAATTTTCTCTTTTTACTAGCAGACGTTTCTCATTCTTTCAAATTCTCTTGAGGGTGTGTGAGAGACTATGCTGTAGTGTGGTGAAAAGAGAAACAGTACTAATTGAATTACTAATTACTTCATGCTTAATCATTCCGATAAAAATCCAGCCAAATACAGTTAGCAGAGCAGTGGGAAAACCGTAAGAGACGTGGTACCACCCACCATCTAACAAGCCTGGTACAAATGTCATCTCATAAGTGCATGTAAATTGGCCCAGGAACATCTAATGTAAGATCAGCTAGCTCCAGGCTGTGGTATTTCAGTCTCACCTCATGAGGCGGCTGAATGCTAGACAACTAAGATGCAACTTCCCTTAGAATTAGTTCATTGATTGCAATACGTTGCTCACTTATTGCATATGGTATTAAGATAAGAGAAATAAGGCCCTTATTTGCAGCGACAACAGAGTATGCTATGCAAGTTCGACAGGAACATTAGCACTGCAACAATGCAGGCCTAACCTTTGGAGACAAGTTACAGAAATAAATGAGAATTTAGACCCTGAAACCAGCAAGGCGTAGACTTGCATATGCGTAATACTGACAACTTTTACACATACTGAAACCATTCCCAAGGCTACAGTAATAGCACTGTCACTGTGGGATGTCACTGAGATATTATGTTCTTAATTATGACCCTCCCCAACAGTATCATTCGTAGATACAAGTGATGAGCTGATGTTTGGTAAACTGTGCGTAGACGAATAATATGAAGAAGTGAAGGATGGATTCTATGGCAATGGGTGCATTTTATACTTGAATAACATTCGTTAACCTGATGGGAACCTAGAAAGTTAGAGCAAAGTTTCATTTCTCTCACTGATATTAATTTTTCATCTAGTAAACATTAAAAAAATCCTGGACTTATGTATAATTGTATGAACCCATTTCCACAAAGTAAATTCGTTAAAGTCGGAGGTTGTCAAAAATGACCTTTTGACACTTGGATGTGGCAACGACATTCCACGATTTTTAGAGGAACACAAAATTAGTTAAGTTAAAGCATTAACTATAGCTAGCATTACGGTCTTGCAATGTGACTCAAGGATGTTTAGAAGCTGTTAAAATGTAGGCATTTTTGAAACGCGCATGAGCCAATTCAATTTGGTTTATCGTCCCCTGATCCAATTAAGGCAATATGAAATCCAACAGTCCGAAAATCCACTCACTTACTGGAAGAGAAGAACGGCCAGGGCTTCTGAAATCTTCTTGAGTACATTAACCTGGTTTCTCAACTGATCTGGAGCAATGATGCTGAGTTTTGGGAGACACATTATATTCTCCCAATACATGGTAGCGATTTCTCGTAAATCCTAGTAATGTTTAGTTTACATGTCTACATTTTCCGAGCCAGCACATAATTATTTTCAAAATGAGGACGAGACTTGATCAGGTTGAAATGTTTTCCTGGCGATGGTGTCAGCAGGTAATGATGCTTCTAAACTGATGAGAGTGAACAGTTGTAGTGAACCAGTGATGTGACGAGATCATAAAAACTAGTTCATTATGTAACATGTTGGAAGTTCGAAATTCTTCGTTGGCAATATGACCCTCACTGTTCAGTTTAATTTCCGAAATAAGCAGCCTCGACAACAGTTCTTTATTCTATAAAATGCATCGTCAAACTCTTAAAATTCCTTTTCACTCGTTTGTGTTCCATTTGTTTGTGATGAGAGTTGAAAACGACTTTAAATCAAATTCGTCCTTTAATTTTCGTAAATCAATGCAGTTGGCTAGGAATAAATCAGACTGACTTGAACTAATTTCTGCTTGCTCTACCAATGTAAACAATCTATTTATTCTTTGCTTTACCAGATGCAGTCTAGTCTGCAGTAGTTTTGGACATTGTAGATTCCTTAAATATATTTAAAAACAGTAAAAACATGACCATAAGTGTTGCAACACTATCCTTACGACTGCCTACCTGAAATGTTGGTAGTGTTCACAGAAAAAAGACCTCACAACACAGCCTTCGAATAATGTTGTCGCTAGCACGAGTGTATGATATGCGATATCATATCAAGTTCATGTTCGCACAGTATGTTGACGAACAATGGCATGGTATACACATTTCATGCCGTTATCAATTTAGCCGACTCTGGAGGACCAAAATGTTTTGACTCTACAGAAAAGGTAAAATAATTTTTAATTATGCCTGAGGCATAAGATACTGCAAAAATATTTCGACCGACCAATCAACCGTCCTCTGGACGTATTCACGTCATGTCGTCACAAGGTTCAATACCTACAGTAAAAATCAAACAGGAAAATAAAGAGAGAGACGAACGGCCCTCGAACCGAAAACATAAATGAGATGTACCGGAAAAATAAGTTGATTATTCAGATGAAGATGACAGGCCTTCGATTAAACTATTTAACAAACGAGTGCAAAAACATGCTCGTGAAGAGGAAAAATAAGCCATCTCGCTTCTTAACCATTGCATCGCTTCGTTTTCAGGCCGAGACAGGGATCCAACATACAGACTACAAAGTCAAGATGGTAAATTGTTTTCCAGGAATATAGAAGTAAAGTTTTCGGCCGGAGGTACACTGCGACTCGGCAAACACCAGTTAAAATCACTGACGAACTGTGTGAACTTTTGTTTCGCAGACAGCTGGGGAATTAAACAGAATCAGCTCTGCATAGAGAGATTGTCTTGATATGATACATTATGGCAACGGTATTCCTGCAACACTGCGATTTAAAGATACAGCACACGAAACATTTGCCATTATAACAAAACAATTTCCGACATTAAGTGCATCCATCGGCTCGAGTCTAATGCAAAAACTTGTAACCAGAAATAAAACCGTCTGTTTATTTTAACGATCCAGATAAATATTTTAACATGCTGAAAAACCTCTTAGCTTTGCAAGAAGCTAGGTGACTACAAAGCAACATTACAAATGACCAGTTTCAGCGAGCTTCATAAATCAGCTAAAAAACTATCATAGAAAAAATACTGTAATGAAAGGACTGGACAATTGTTTTCAGTCCGACCTAATAGAAAAGCAGTTCTTTGTTGTCTAAATTAATGGACTCGCATTGTTTTAAAAGTCGTCAACTTAAAGTATTCCTTGGCTATGTCTCTCTAGAACAAGACAACCAGAGTGCTTGCGAAACCTAGAGGCAACATTTTCCGTGGACGAATACGGAAGAATCTTCACATGGACGATGAGTGGGAATATTTTAACACGACTTTCCGAACTGACGGAAAAGTTTGTTATGAATAGCTATTCGACTTTCCCAAGGCACAGAGATAGCATCGTCGAATGCTTTCATAGAAGTCTGAAAACTAAATCCTGCAAGTATTTCCCAGCTAATGAACTACAAGTGGCTTGTGTTATTACTGAAATTTGTTTCCGAATATATTGCTATGGTTCACTCCACTACACACATGAAACCTAAAAATGTTAAAGGTAGATGCCTTGCTGTTTACTATGTACTTTAACAGAAAAAAAGAAGGATACTCTAAACATACAGAAAATATTGGTGAGCTGGTGCGAATACAGTACAGTTTTTTTCACAAGACTTATCTTCACAACGGGTCTGCTGAATTGTACAAAGTTGTACTCGTTTGGTATTCGTAGGAGGTCTGTCATTGGCACATCCTATGCATAAGAAACATAGTCTACAAAGTTTTCTGATGTGTCTTTCGTATAGACGGTAGTGAAATGAAAAACTAAACATGTTCTCTTACCGCTTGAACAAACGAAACGAGGCAACTCATGGGTCGATAAAAGATACATTTTGAAATATGTGATTCACTTTTACGTATTATAATACTTTTTTCAATATACATATGAAATTTTAATTAACTTCATAAAATTTGTTTTTATCCTTTTACCTGGGTAAAGGAGGGGGCAACGGATCAATACATATGTGAGGTCACATAGAAGTAAAAATGGTATTAAGAAATCACATGCTGCTTATTTATAATTTAAAAACAAAATAAATGGTGTGTGTGGTTTTCAGTCCATTTCAGGAATTTGCAAAATAAAGAGATGTAATGTCGTAAAATTATTTCATTTTTTCAATTCTCCATTTTAAAAGCCTTAACTGGGCTGATGCTGGATATGTGTCGAAGCCTTCTGACCTCGCACCTCAGGAATGTGCTGACTCTGTTAGAGATGAGAAAGAAATAAGGGGAAGGTCTGTGTATGAGAAACAGACTGCGCATGCAAAGTTGTGCCATATTGCGACACCAACGTGATGCCATGCCTAAGGAATGTGGTGACACGTTGAGATGGGACGGGAGAGGGAAGGAGGATATCGGATGTTTATAGCTGCACCATACTGCGACTCATGCATGGTGAATGTAGTAGGCCATTTTTGAATATAGGTAACTAAGAGAAATGTTGGTATAGGAACATTGCGGTAGTGAACGCGCAACATCGAGAGGCTGTATTAAGTTTGTGAGACATTTCTAGTAAATTAAGTGCACTTAGTAAGTTACAAGAACGGACACATATTTATTTAAGAGTACTACAACATGGTGCAATCGCATAGAACAAAACGGGAGGCTTAGAATGTCCACGAAGAACAATGATGCAGTACGACTAGTATACTTCTGCTGACCTCAGCTCATGAAGATGGCATCGGTACCACAAGGATATCTACTTCCAACGCCGAGGCCACAAATTTCATCAAAGATTTAAGATACACTTAACTGCTAAGAATCAGACTAGTGCCACGGACACTGTGAAACCAGTATAACTTTTCAGCTGCATTGGTAACGAAGCTGTGCGCACATTCAACATACTAAAATTCAGAGGTTCGAATGGAAATAAAGGCGAAATATGCAATGATGTTTTGCGGCTTTACAAAAGTATGTCACACCTAAGAAGAACACCATGTACAAACGTTTTTTAGTTTTCACAGCATAAATGGGAAGGCGATGAAGGTTATGATCAATTCCTCACAACACTTAAAACTCTGGTGCGGCATTGTGAACACTGGGACCAAGAGGAAAGTATACATACAGACAGGATTATCCAAGACTGTGGAGATCGCTCGTCGCAAGAAGTACTTTTGAGGTTAGAAGGTACATATCTTGCAAATATATCACAACATTGTCGCCTAGTGGAAACCAGCATAATCCAGGAATTACACATAAATGCAGAAATGTCTACGGAACAGTGAAGCGGAATTTACACTTGGGTGCCATCCAGCCAACATATGTCAAATAATGGTTACCCAACTACCCAATAACACGACAACAACGATGAGGTAAACAACAAGCAAGTACAAACAAAGACGTGACTACACATTGCACAAGATGTAATAAGATACACAAAATACGGAATGACCAGCGTGGAGCAGAAAGTGCAACAAATGGAGTGTTAAATTATTTTGCTGTTGATTGTCGAGTAAGGCTGGTAATATCTACGCAAGTAATACTCAGAGTGAAGAAACAGAATCAAGAAGGGTTCATTAGCAATGTTGTAATTATGGACAAGCCCAATGGTGAGGTTATGTTAGGTCTTAGACCCCTTGGAATTCAGTGCATTAGTTTCCAAAAAACTCATATGTTAAAAATATTGGAAGGTGTACAAGATTGTTAAAAAAAGGTACTACTCGGTATTTGACGTCAAAGAAGGATTCCCCAAATATAACTCAGTAGTGACTCCCAGAAGTTTGTCATGTTTCCGACCACATTCGGAATATTCCAATACACGAGGATGCCTTATAGGTTAGCACCTGCACCGAAAGCCTTTCAGAAAGATGTGGATAATAGTTTTGGGGATATACCTACTTGCCTAGCATAGTAATCTAATCTGCTTTGGAGAGGCGGAATCGGAACATGATACAGCAGTACTTTCTGTTTTGGAGAGAGCTCGGGAACTAGGGTTCAAATTCAATCCGAAATAGGTACAATGCAAGCAAAATTAGATGTAATACATAGAACAGATATTTTCCGAAAAATGAATGAGAATGGATCCTGATTGAACGAGAACCATACAGGAAATTCAGCCACCTAAGCACCGAAAGGAACTACAAAGCATCCGTTGGGATGTTTAATTACATTAGACCTTGTATCAAGAACATGTGGGAAATTGAGAGACGACTGCAACACCTCAGAAGAATGAATGTAGGATTGCAGTGGCAACCATGTCATAATCACATTGGGTGTCGAATTACTAGGGGTGAATGTCGTATGATGGACAATGAAGGACTTCAAACCTTCACACAACAGCTACAAACCTAGCAAGAACTACAGCGATCTCGAAGGCAAGGGTGAAGAAAAAAACAACTCCGAGGCAACAGCTAACAGCAGGCAAGTAAACAGGGAAAAGACTTTGACAGCAAGACAAGAGAAGAATGGTGAGGAAGAAAACAACGAGGTTGAAGTGGACAGGTTGGGATGGAATGAAAACGACCAGACTGTAGAGGTTGCAATCGGGAGCAATGACCAGGCTGTGGAAGTTCCGAATGTGAGTAACGACCAGACTGTTGAGGTACCGAAGGTGGTTAAGTGGCAAAAAAGAAGGCAAAGATGTCCAAAGTAGAACTCATTCTGTACAGACTGCATTCCAAGTGTAGAATGGCTGAGTTGCCAAAGAGTTTGAGTTTTAGATTCAGGTGCCTTGATTGTGTTTTGTTTACATTTATATTACTACATTGCATTCCAGATATATAGAAGACTAAGTTCTAAAGAGTGCTCAGATTGTTGTATCCAAGTGTTTTTATTATGTTCTTGTGAATACTTATAGAACTAACATATTAAATGCATGATTGTGAGAGTATCGGCATGATGTCTGGAAAGCCCAGAAAGCCTTACGCAGTGTAAAGAGAGCAGTATGATGTAATCAGCTAAACAGCTAAATCAATACTGTAAGACGAAACAGATGATACAATTCAATAAATACATTATAGCTGGGTAGCAATTGCTAATAATTGACAAGAATCGTGCACTTTGTGCGAAGTCTTTGAAATTTGGCACGGTGGTGAATTTAAGCATAAAGTCGTTGAAAATAATTGCAAGCAAGTTGTGGGTGACCTCTGGAGGCTTGATTTGCATAATTACAATATGGCTGCCACAATTTCCAGTTCTTATAATAGCTTGGCTCCTATTAGCCACAAAATGTTGTGTAATACCACTTTTTGCGTCTTTGCTAAGTGTTTTTGGGCGTAAGGAATCCATTTTTTAAGTCCTTTTGGTGTTTTATATGAAATCGAGATATTGAGTTGTAATTACATGTGTTTATAACATAAATATATGTAGTAAAATAGCACAAGGACAGATAAGTGTCTTTGTAAATGCAGCCTGCAATGTATTTTTTTCTGTTTACATGCTGAACTGTGACTTCTGAGAAGTGTAAGGAGTGCTACTATCAACATGAGTTTCGGAAATACTACGATGAACCGGGTAACCACTAATTGGACATTGTGTTGCTTGTGTGAACGAGAATGTGGAAAAACCTTGAGACATCCATACATCAAACAGTGTTATCATAAAGCATACGATTCTCTAGAAGTAAATCTAAAGAATTTTGTCGTCAATGACATGCCTTTACCGATAGGTGTATGCTTGGAGTGTTAAGACGATGGTTCAGGAATTGCGAAAACACTAAGGGAAAATAAAGCAACATAGCATAAAGGGCGCAGGTCACTTTTGCATTCTGGTATGCTACAGCGACAACTGAAGAAGAGAGGAGCAGATGATAGTATGACAGAAAAAGATACTGTTTGTCCCAAAAAAAAAAAAAACAATTAAGTTTCAAAGCAACCCTCGTTCGTCAAAAACCACAATGTGTCTACTGTGAAAAGTACAAGGAGGATGGTCAAGAACAAGTATATCGTGCCAGAAGTACTGACTGTGGCCAAAATCTGTTACAATGGGCAATAGACTCTGAAAATAGGGTACTTCATGCATGGCTCCATACCGCAGTCAATGCAGAAGATGCACTGGCAGCAGATATCCATTATCCCAGATCATGCTATACGAAGCTTAAGTCCGAAGCCCGTGCAGTCAATACAAAGTCTCCTCAAAGCACTTCCCAACAGTGAACTTACGATCCCTTGATAATCGCGCATCTATTAGCATTAATTAAGTTAAACAACTCTCCCCAGAAGCTCTCTCAGTTGAGAAAGTGGTACGAAAACCATCTCGATATACTGGGATCTGATTGGCTTGGTACGAAAATTCCTCCTACCTGGTTCAAGGTATACTTACTAATGAAAATAAGATTTGATTGGTCTGCATTCCAGGATGGCAAGAAGTTTATATTTCTGACAATACTAACATTGATGCTGCTTTAGCTGAAACAGCTCGCCTGCAGGTTTCATAAGATTAGGCTGAGAAAATTGTGGACATAGCTCTTTTAATGCGGAAATATGTCCTTCTCTAACAAAAGCCTTTCAATGGGTCATTCAAGACAAACTGTCTTAGTGAACCTATTGCCAAGCCTCTTTTAACCCATATTGATGTGATGTTGGAAGGGTCAAATTCAATAGAAGAAAATGTCGCAGATGATCACACTAACAGACGTGCCAGACTGAGAGTGGCCTACACAATTGCTTTGTTAATATGTAGCAGCGATACAAAGCAGTCCAGTAAAGCCACCACCTTATATAATTGAAACGATAGAGAAACACCATTTCCTTTGTACATGGGTTTGAAACTTCATGCTAATGAGTGGCATAAGGTTAATACAGCAAAATTCCATTCCCTGGGCATTCCAGTTTCTTATGACCGTGTCATGGAAGATAGGAAGAAGTTTGCCCAAGCTGTCTCCAAGCGATGGGTTGACAATGGACTTGTGGTTCCAACAAACATTAAGAGAAAAGTCTTTGTAATTAGTGCAGTGGACAACATTGATGAGTCGGGTCGTTTTGAACTTCATGGCACTGCCCTATCGTTGACCAGT
Organism: Medauroidea extradentata; assembly: GCA_003012365.1. Taxonomy (NCBI): domain Eukaryota; kingdom Metazoa; phylum Arthropoda; class Insecta; order Phasmatodea; family Phasmatidae; genus Medauroidea; species Medauroidea extradentata. The sequence goes on along the minus strand of PNEQ01038525.1, from coordinate 61,495 downwards.
TATCTCACCCATGACAACATGAGGGAGGAACATCCACCTCTCAACCTAGATCTTCCCGAATCTAGCAAAGTCCGGCTTCCTGAAGACTATGCAATTGTACCTTATGTTGATGAATATGTAGGTGACATTATCCGTCTGGCAAATGGCAATGCATTTATCATACTAGATAATGTCAGAATCCAGCAAACTTTGATGGATGAAGTTGCATGGTTAAAGCATGTGCACATGGTATTCATGGATAATGGTGGGAAATTACAACTAACTCCAATGACATACACTAGTTTCTTCTCTCAATATTCACAAGCTCTCAGACCGAGAGCTTCTGTTGGAAACTTTCCTATACTCTATGAAATGTCCTCATCCATGGCCATGCAGAAACATGCAATGTGTATTGCTATGAAATCCACATAGTTTGTAAATCCTGGTCAGATACCAGTGATAGTGGCAGACTGACCCTATGTGCACTGCAGAAAAGGTGTCAACGAGTATATCCAATTGAAGTTGGAGAATCAAAGATAGTGTGCGTAATGGGGCTTCTTCATGTAGAAATGGCTTCCCAAGAATGTGCAGGAAAACTGTTAGCTGGATCAGGGTGGGACCGGATGTTTACTCAGGCAAAAATATTTACGTTCGGCATTGCAAATCCTGTTAGGCAGCAAAATGAGAAACGTATTCGGTATGCTTACCACCTTACTTTTGTATGGTTATACATCCTTGAAGTTAATGAATACGAAGAGTACTGTCAACAAACATCTGGCCCTCATTTTTCAATGGAGGAGTGGGAGAAGTCACTCACTGCCAGAGCACCAACCATACTTTACTGGATAATTGTTAGAGACTTTCTCCTGCTGAATTGTCGTTTCGTTAGAGGCCAGCCAGTCGGTGATTGGAATCAGACTCGGCACTTTGTCCATGGTTCTTCGCCCTCGGCCGCACGAACTACGCACGCTGGATGACAGTTTTTTTAATGACATGACATGTCTAAAGGACATCCATCCAAGTGTGCATGAGGCTTTCATGAAGGGGCTGTTTGTAGTTCAATGTAGTGAGAAGAAGTTCTCACTCATTCTGGATCAGAGTCACGAACACAGTATAAAATTTCTAAAGGAGGATAGTGGAGCCAAGGGTCTTTATGGTCAGATAGAAGAGAAGGATATTATCGAATTTTCCAAACCAGAGGTGTTGAAGGTTATAGACGATTTTGAAAATGGTTCGTTGTACACTTCGGAGCCGACACATGAACAGCATTCAGAGTCTTCAGCTGCTGAACAGAAAAAGTTTTTGCAGCACCTCAAAGCCCTTCTTCAAATTGTATGGGAGGGAACTATCATCAATCCATTCAAAGAGACAGGTACTGATCTTGTGACATGGGATACTGGTAAAGTTATGGATCCTGATATTACAAAATTCTTGAGGGACAAGTCACTTGGGGAAAAAATGTTTGCGGACTTTGTGAGAGGCACAATTAAAAATGATACAAAACCAATATCGGACATTATTACAAGGATTAACATCTACACTTTTAGCAACTTAACACCTGTTGATCTTAAGAAAGTGTCAACTAAGTTGGGAACCCCCAAGGCAAACACAGCACTCATCACTAAGTTGTTTCTATGCTTACAAGCACGACCACATGCTGACATAGATCACTTCTTCAAACATGAAAATCAATGTGAATCTCCATCATTATCTCAATAGAGCAAACTGATATCAGAAACTATGTCAGCTCTTCTCCAATGCTTGCCTGGTATGCCTGAACCTGGATGCTCTCAAGAAACCAAGGATACCTCAGTAATAGTGCTGGATATGGCAGCAGTCGTACATATTATCAAACCACAGCATGCCACTATCTTCGCAGAATACATGCCAATTCACCAGTTGCCATATAAAGAAAGCCTGATGACATGTAATGCCATTAGAGTAGATGCAATCTGGGACAGAGATGATGATTCAAGTTTTAAATGTACAGACAAAGGTCAAACGAGGTAACACTATAGGGCATCGGACTATGGCATCACCAAAACACCAAAACCTAAGGGATCTGATTGACAAAAATTCTTAAGGAACTCTCACAACAAAAATTTGTTGGTTCAACTACTCAGCGAGCAATCGCAACAATTGACCAGAGGTGCTAACTATCATCTATTCTCCACATAGGGTGGCCTGGTGCTTAGCAACAAACCGACTGATGTGTCAACCTATTCTCGATGTCAGCATGAAGAAACTGACACTAGAACGATGCTCCACTTACAACATGCTGCTGAGCAGAGACACAGTAAGGCATAACTCAGGACAGTGGATACAGATGTGGTGGTTCAGGCCATCTATCATTTCAACAAGTTGAATATGTCAGAAATATGGATCGGATTGTGCTCAGGAAATACATTCAGAGAGATTCCAATTCATCACATCTGTCATTACCTGGGACCTCAACGCTGTGAGGCATTACTGTTCTTCCGCACTTTCACGGGTTGTGATGTAACATCAGCGATGTATGGAACAGGTAAAAAGACAGCCTGGAGTACATGGACTGCTTATCCCGAAGTAACTGACACCTTCATTAATGTGACAAATTACCAGACCAACTTCATGCTAGAGTCACAGCACATGCACCGACCAGAACGCTTTATACAGTTTTGCTGTACAGCAAAAGTTGTGGTGCACCATCTGTCAACAAAGCAAGGAAATTGGTGTTTACTCAAGGTTTGAAGTCTCTGGAATATATACCGCCATCACAGCCTGCTTTGTTCCAGCAAACAAAGCGAGCACTACTCACTGTTGCATTTATTTGGAAGATGCCACTGCCACTGTCCAAAATTCCAGAAATCCCTGATTCCAGTGATTGGGGTCGGGAATGGAATACCAGAACCAAAACATGGACACCATACTGGACGGATCTACCTGATGCCAGCCATGGCTGTTCTTTGCTTCCTAATTGTAGATGCTTGGTTTCATGCAAATGCAACTGCAAGTGCTACCAAGCCAGAATTCGCTGCATTCCATATCGCAGCTGTCATGAAGGCTGCACAAACAATTCTGTAGAAACTTGATACAATCTACACGATATTCCAAAGCTGTCAAATGTGCTCTCGAATAATGCATTGTAATATGGAAAGACATATTTTTACTCCACAAATGATGCTATTTTATTTCAAATAAAAAATTTCAAAAATTAAAGTGACAGCTGGATTTTGATATTATTGCTTTGTTATAATCTGAAAATGTTGGCTTAAAACATGAAATTGACTTCAAAAATGGTTTCCTTACACCCGAAAACATATAAAAAGTGGTATTACACAACATTTTGTGGCCAATAGGAGCCAAACTATCATAAGAACTGAAAACTGTGGCAGCCATATTGGAATTATGCAAACCAAGCCTCCAGAGGTCACCCACAACTTTCTTGCGGTTATTTTCTAAAACTTTATGCGTAAATTCACCACTGTGCCGAATTTCAAAGACTTGCCACAAAGTGTACGATTCTCTTGTATTCCTGCCTTGCTATTATGATTATGAGACACATATTTAATTAAGACTAATAAATAGAACAGTGTGCTGACTTATTGAGAGGAAAGAAGGGGAAAGTGAAAAAAAAAGTGTTTTACAGTTTGCGACAAGTTTGTGCCGATTCATCTACAGAGAGAGAGAGAGAGAGAGAGAGAGAGAGAGAGAGAGAAGAAAAGAATGGGAAGGGGAATGGAAGGAAGTCCGAAGGTTAGTAATGTGCAATATAGCGATGCATGTGTGCGATGTCATTGTAAGAGCTGGAAGGTATATTTCATGGTGTGATGAATTATCAGGAGTGGTGTCACGTGATGGCCATAAGATGGTCATGTGATAGTCATGTAATCGGCATGCATGTGCTTATTCCGCAAGAGTGGAAAGACCAAAATTTACGTGTTGATGATGTTAGGGGTGAATCAGTGGGTGTCTGCCAATTACTTAATGTAGGCATACAAAATTGGTGGTGAAAGCCAATGACAATGCAGAATATATTGGTACAGTGTTTTGGTTATTTATGTAATTAAATAGTTTATATTTAACATGTTGTTACAAATTAAATATGTGCAGGTTAGGTTGGAATGCAAAATCTAAAGCATTCACGGATGACTTGAAAGAATCCTCCGGTTGACTGCGAAGTAGAAAAATTATCGGAAGACTCGGAGGAAACCCTTCTACATGGCTACCTAAATGTAAGTAAACGATTCGCAGCAGAAATAGCAAACAAGTTAGCGTACAGTTTAGTTATCAAATGAATGTTAGATTTTTACAGTTTTTGAAAATTTAGACCATTAGGTCTTTGTCAAGGCTAACGGTTACGTTATCCAAGTTGGTGACTGTTACATCGTCAATGATGGTGGCCGATGTCATCTGTGAGTCCGAGGTTCCGATCCTAGGTGTCGTTCCACAAGTCTCTTTTTTATACTTCTCAATTTCGTAAGGAATATCCTACCAGAGTTTGTAGATATAATTCGCTTTCAAGGGAGTAACGATACATTTTCCATGCGCTGAAATGTACAAAAGTAATATTGGTGTTCACTGTTTGCGATCAGTATACTTTTTAAGCACTTCTAGTGTTGATCAGTCTCAAAATTCTTAAAAATGATAAATGTAATATAGTTTATTTCACTTAGTTAGAAAATATTCCCTTACAAATAGTGATGTTGTGTATCCATCGCGTGCTTGGCTGAATAAAACCGAGCATAGCGGTGCCTGCTTCCTTGGCTAAAAATAGAACAGACCGTTGCCTAGCTGCTTGTGATCATGTGCAGGGAGAGAGGGAATAAACAGTCGCATCTGTTTCATGTAATAATATTATTAATGTAATTGTTATTGCTGTCGCGATAAGGTTTGTTTAGCCGCTTTGACAATTCCGTCAGGAATGTACAATATTCACACGTACATTATCATAAGAGTGTGACAAACATTATAATCATATCTATGCATAATACTGATTAATATTAATGCGTATGTGTAACACATGTCTACAAAGTACTGCTTCTCATTCTATAGATTAGGCTGTTCATTTTAACTGAGCACTACAAAAAAAATATAATAACAGAAAACAGTATTTTATTGGGGCAGTAGATGTAATGATATGAGAGTGGTGAAACATTTACACTGGATTTTAATTTCATTGATGTTTTCATACTAAAAATACTAAAGATGAATAATGAATGTAAAACAGCTGAAATAAGAATTTAAGCAGTGCTTTATCGTCAACAGTCTAAACATTTTTTTCATAAACACATATATACATGCACACTCACGCACTAATATATATATATATATATGTATATATATATATATGAGGCACTCAGAATACGAGTAAGTCCAACAATTGTTTTCCTGTGTCAAATATGTTAGCCAGAATACCTTAAATTTATATTTCTCAGAGATCACAAATAATTGTTGTCTGCATATTAATCTTATATTCATAATAATTTTAAACCGTAAAGCAGCGTGCAGTGTATGCATACAAAAATACACACACATACAAGCATCAGTTAAAATTCACATTAAAATTATTGGCAAATATAGTAACATAAGGCTTTGAAACGAAATTAATAATACGGACAAATGTTTCCATGCGTAGAAAAGAGTCTTGAGGGAAAATAGTAGGGTTTTCGTGTGATTGGATTCTTTACGACATACCCCTCCCTATAGCCTATAATGCTACACAGGTGTATAGCATACCCCCTCTCTCTCTGCAAACAATTGTAGTTCAGTAATAACTCAAAATAAAAATTAATTATTGATTAATTAACTGGTGTGTAAAAACTTTCATATTCTAAGATGCTTGCAAAATAAACACAAGTATATGAGGACGAAAAAAATAGTCGCTGCACTCTTTCTTTAATTTTAAAATTTTCTGCTTGATTCTGAGACTGCATAGTTAAGGTTTCCTTGCAATGAGAGAAACTCTATCCTCGTGTTGAGTTTTGGTGACGTGTGTAAGAAGTGGCTTGAACACCGCGGGAAATTTAACTCGTTTGCGTTGTGTGTTTGGAAGTGGTAGTGCCAATATTTATACAAATATGTTATCAAGAAGACTCGGATGACCGACCTGACTGACAACAGACTGAAGTCTGTCTGTGTGTGCGTGTGTGTATTTTTTTTTATTTATTGTAAATCCTTCAGTATTACACAACACAGTTGTTTGGAGTGAGTGAAGAGATTTAGGTCAACACCTAACATCTAGGTCCTTAGCGCTGGTAAGGGATGACATGATGTGAGTATACGGAGTAGCGTTGGAGTGAATGGTCCGGGGAAACGGGAGATCCCCGAGAAAATACGTCCACTAGCAGCATCGTCCGGCACGTTTCCCATACGCGGAAATCCGGCAACAGATCCTGCCGGGAATCGAACCCGGATCGTCTTGGTGGAAACAAGTGTTTGGAGTTGTAAGAGATTTACAGACAAGTACGGAAACTGGTAAATTATAATAAACTTAAACGAATGTTACCAAGCACTTAAGGTATATAAGATAGTGTGACATAACAAAATGCACATGTTACAGATAAAATATTTAAATGTCTATGGTCAAATATTCATAAAAATATTGTGAATATTTCATTTATCCATGGTCACAGACATCTCGCGCTAGTTAAAGTTCACTTACCAAATGTTTATTTCTATATGTAACTTCTTTGTGTTTTTCTCACTGTTCGATGGAACTTACACATTTTTTAGGTTTTAAGTGATTTTTACTGAGAACAGCAATATGATCCGATCCTGGGAATCAATAGGTAGTGGTTGACTAGAAGAAGTTTGTTGCCAGAGCGGAGGTTTTTGTTCGTAGAACAACAACAGTTGGTAGCTGTTTTGAACAGATGGACTGACATTTTTGCAACAAGGGAGAACGTTGCCTTCAACATCGAGAAGAGAAGGACATGTCTGCAGTTAACTTTTGGTTCAAGGACCGAGAATCCAGTCTTCATCCATAAACCCAGAGAAGGAAGGAAGGAAGGACGAGACTAACGATGCGGCCAGTGTTCCTCCCAATCAGAAACTATTAATTTCTGATCGTTTGTTGAGCTGCTGAAAACTTCGGTAAGGCTGATTTTATCCTGATACGAACTACGCAGGGAATTCGTCGACGAGGCTCTTATAGTTAAAATTCAACTGTACATTAAAAGCTTACACATTCAACCTAT
>PNEQ01038525.1:41516-54238 GCA_003012365.1 Medauroidea extradentata | reverse complement strand
AGGGTTGCCACTCTGATGTACCGAGTTACGGCCCTTTCTTTCTTTTCTTTAGTTGCTTCTAGTTTCGTTTCTCATAACCTGTAAGCTTCCGCCGACACTTCAAAATATTTTAAATATAGAACAAATTTTTATTGTAAACATTTTCTTAAATGAAATACATCGTCTGTGAGAATCGGAAGCATATTGGTTTGTTTTCTGATAGGTAAGCCAGTAGCTAAATAGAGGCATTATCCGTACGACAGCAGTTACTGTGTTTCAGCTCCTGTTTATTGAATTAATAATAAATTTATACATGTATATATAAGAATATATAAAAATTGCAACAAATTACTAGTATATTATAAGTCAACGATACACTACAATAAATCGCCTAAATTAACACAGCGTAAGGGTTTTTGAAGTAGCTAAATAAGACTACGCATTTTGTAAAATGTAGGTACAGGAAACAACTTTAGGAACAGTAGTCTGAGATAGGTAGACAAGGTTGGCTGATTGAATATATTTATTTATACACACACACACACAAACATATATATATATATATATATTTGTAATAATAAAATTAATTATTTACGTGTAAATTATGCACATTTAATTCAAAATAAGCAAATTAGTTCAAGTCTTGCTTCTGCCAGGAACCCAACGAATAAGCTTACCAAGGATTTAAATGTTTAATTTGTAATATCCATTTTGTGGATAAACCGAACTGTTTTTACGAACGTACGCCATTGGTAACGGATGTTTCCGAGGTAAAGAAGAATCGTACAATAGAACTATAAGGTAAAAAACATTGTTGCCTGTTGTCAACATACATAGGCTATATAATAGTAAGTCTGCTGGAGTTCCTCTGTCTGTACATGTGCCTGAAGACGGGAACACATCTCGGTTATCGAAACGTCGCATCTGTCGTTGAAGGAAGCCTGCTACTTTTCATTTCTGTTTCCTTTTCTGTGTCGCAAGTGTTCACATTCATTCCTGTCTCTTGGCATTATTTTTTCATCTTTGACCACGTTCAGTTTTGTCGTCGTTTTACTTACACCTTTTTTTTTGTGTTATTTATTGTTCTTCTTCTGTTTTTTTTTTGTTGTCTTTCTTGATATGAGGTCAATATATAAAAAGTAAAGAAGTGCTTTGGGCATACGTAATTGCAGCAAATGGTGTGTCAGAAAGAACAAGAGTATACACACTAACAAACGAGTAAACAAAATTACTTTGTTTTTAATTGACAAACAATTCTGGGCGTCGTTATTCAAATCATTTTTGTTTTTTACCAAACTTTTTTATAAGTTTTCTTATTTAATTTGTGTGCTAATTTATAGTGAAATATTTTTCTTCTCGTTCTTAGTAAAACAAATCTACATTATGTGTGTTATAGCAATTCAGGGCGTCATTATTTAATTATTTTTTGTTGTGTTGGTATACTGTCAAAGTCTTTATTATTAAAGACTTTTATATTTGCTGAAAGGCCTAGTATCAAAGTGAAAAATTGTGTAATGGTAATTTTGCACTTACTGTTACATTGCAGCACTGTTTCCATTAACCTGAGTGTATTTTTATATTCATAATGTCATGAGATTTTATTTTGTGTCAAAATGAATAAGTATAATTAAAAATCTCAAAGCCACTAAGACAAGGTAACTTTTATATTTGCATACTATAGCGTCAAATTATTCATATTCGTTAGATAAGGATTCCATACATTGTCGTAAATGCTTGAAGGACAGCCACTAAATCTATGATTGCGTCTCTATCGGAATATCACAATGTCACATTGTTCAAATCAACATTTTTATGGCTTCACATTTTTCTTATATATCTATGAGCAAACATGGTAAGTAAGAGAGCATTACGTCTCGTCGACAGCGAGGTCATAAGAGATGGTGACAGAGACAACTTGGTACAATGACAGGAGTTAGGATACGCCATGGTATTTGTTAAGAAACCACCCCAGCATTTGCCAGGAGCGATTTCGAAAAAACTATGGAAAACCGAAATCAAGATTGCTGGAGCCGGGGCTGGGCCCCGAGTCCTCCCGAACGCCAACTCGCTCGGTTCATGTGCAACAAACTATATCTTTTATGACATACGCCATTTGAGTGAATGCTGCCGTGTTACAGAAAACTCCCAAAGTATAAGCAAATAAAGAAAAACAAATAGGTTAATTTTCGTCTTTATCATCTTTGTCGTGTAGTCTGCGCCCACAGCCGTTCCTATCTCCGGTCATGCGTGTTGACATTTTTGTCCTCGTACATTTGTAGCCACTTTCATACGTCTTTTTGTTGCTTTAATTTTTCATTTTTGTCTGTATTGTCCATTTTGTCAAGTCGTCTCTCGTCATAGACTATATTCCGCCCCATTGTTACCGTTATGATTTGTTTTACATTTGTGTTGTCTTTCGGGATACGACTAGCCTATATTCTTTTTCCTGAGTTATCTGCATGTTATATGTTTGATGACAACAGCTTAAACTGGCTTTTATTTATAAACTTTTATTTTTTTTTTGTTACACTGCAGCATTCGTTCACAATTGCGTATAAAACGGCTTACTTTGATACGCCAACTCATTGCAAGACTCGTTCATAGATCACACCTAATGATAAGTAAAACGGTTTACAGCACATTAATTGGGGACCTGAATTACAAAACATGCTAACACGAAGATTTAAGAATTAGCAAAAAATATTTTTTTTTACTGTGTACGTTTATTTCCATCGGAAATATGATACTAATGGGAGTAGAAATATTGAACTATTATTAGTAACATATTTAAGATAGATATAAATAAACACGAAAAAGATATTACTTTTTATTTATATTTCATACAATTTGGAGCTAACATGGTTTCAAATTCAACCCCCCAATTAGAAACAACAAAGTGAGATGATTACAACAATTCAGCACAAAAATGGCAACGCTCGTTTAAGATATTAATATGTTCTTTACTTGTAATGCAGTTGCATTTTCCAAATTTAAAAAATTGAATGGTTCCGAAAAGTAAGTTCAACGAGGTTTTTATACATCGAATTAATATTTGATTGGTTTGGCCTGTAGTCTGCATAATATCGTTTACAACGCCGCAGAAGGGTTTTTAATGTTTTCCATAATAAAGGTCAACATTATTTTTACTCCAAAAATAAGTTTTTCGCAATACGTGCTAGCAAAACGGATTCAGACGCGATATCATTTATGTAATAACTTTACATAATAACATACAATATTACTGAAGGAAAATTACTGCAGAATATAAAAGAATTTACGGTAGTAAAATGTGAATGCACTGTCTCAAGAACACGGTGTATCTACCAGACCTGGCGTCGTTCTTGAAAGGTAAACAAAGCTTACGAAGTTCGACGAGGTTGTTGGAGGGGACCTGATCGGTAGTAATCCTACAACGACATCACACCACACGCGTCTGACCCATGCCCCAGCTAGTTCCCTCAGAGTTCAGCTAAGACTGTGTGCACACGGATTTCAGCCCATAATCTATTCTTTACAATCTGTCAGTCCGTAACTGCCAAGTCCTCTATACTCGTGACGTTGGTTTCTAGGCATGTTTCGTTACACGCGAACGATAACACTGCGTTTGATGTAATAAACTGACTAGCGAAACTCGAAGTGAAGACTTAAATAATTGATTTCCTTTTGGTGAAAATACCACCATTTTCAGACAACTGATGAATCAGTGATCATTGAAGGAACTGTTCAATGGGAGTGCATGACTGGATTTAGTTACTTGGTCATTTTGCAATGGACTATGTCCAAGCAACTAAATCCAGTGATGAATCAGTGCAAATCCTTTTTGATAAAACTTATTTTATTTGTTCATTGTGATTCATAAACATTTATTTTACAGTTTTTATCATTTGGTAAAACTAATGAAATATCTTTGAGTAACATAAGACTGGAAATGAGTTGAACCTGACTGTTCCAAAAATAAACGTTTTTTTACTTCCTGTTACTAAAATTAAATTGTCAACTTATTTTGCACATAGCTATATATTTCATTTTCCTATTAAAAAATTAAACATTTAAACTGCATATAAATATTTTAACTTTGATTCCGTAAATGGTTTCATAGTGAATAATTCTCCAGTTTCCTCGAAAATTATTGGTTTGTCAATTGTTTATGGTTGATTTATATTTTAAAAATTATATTTGTGTTTTTGTAATTATTTGTTCCCTAAATCTAGCATAGTAAAAAATTCAAATATGCACATACTATTTAATCGAAACATGTAACGCTTTTCCGTTCGTAAGTTGGTGAAAAAATTTTAGAACAGTGTGTGTTTTCAGCTGCAGTTATATTTTCTTTTTCTGAAAAGGAAAATATCAATAAACGTTATTCTCAGCAATGGCCGTGCCTGAAACATCTTGTAAATTAGCACTTCACAGATAGGTCATGTTGTTGACTTTTTTTTTTACTCGTAGCTAAAGAATTTGATTTTCAGTAACAAACAACAAATTGCTTTGAAAATAAAGTTACACCTTTGCACTATAAAACAGATTGTAAATCTGGAAATTTAGCTCAATTTTGGTCACATAATGCTATCCTCATTAAAGGGCAAATGCCGTTTAAAAACAACGTATTTCCAAAATTATTTAAAAAAACATAAATATAAAAGTATGCAAGAAGAAATGCTTTATTTAGAAAGTAAATAAGGTTTGTGTAGCAAACATGATTCTTATGTAAATACAAAAAAATATAGTTTTCAAAATTATTGTTTAGTAATAAATTTTATTATATCGTATAAGACTCGTAAAGACGAGAAATTATTTAACAACATATTAAAAAGTTACTTGGTTTTACTGAAGTCTCATAAAATTAATAAATCACACTTTGTGATAGTTCTGGTGTTCTCCGATCTAACCTTTTTAGTTTCGAAGCTTTGAATAGTTATCACAGAATAATTTTATTTTGACATTTTACTTCTTTGTGCAGAATCTATTTACATTGGTCTCTATTTTTCAACATAACATGGTTTGGCTATCAAACGTTAAAGATGCTGTTTGTGATCTGCCTCTCAACTGCAGTATCGGCAATTTGTCTTGCTATAGCAAAATTTTGGGCTATAAATATAGACATTCTAAAATTTCAGGCGATGGTTACATTGTCTGAGGTCATTAAAGTTCTTTCGTAAAGCGATCGTTGATTATGTATCCGAATAGTCCAGGAAGTGTTGGTTTCTTTTAAGTATTTTTACGTATTTTAGTATGTAGCATGTCATCTGACCCTAATACAATGTCCAAATATAAAGCAAGTTATTTTTAATATAAAATGATTAAAATATGAAAATATTAGCTCTGAAAATGTTGCGCAGAAATTTTCAGCAATAATTGAGATAAACAGAACAAATTTCGTCTTCTATTACAGTTACATAAGTCACAAATTGCTTTTTCTTTTTAAACCCACTAACGTTGCAGTAATAAACTCAAAGTTTTAATTTCACGAATTGTTATCCCCTGATAAATACTTACCTCGTCAATAACTTCTAAAATCAAAAAATAATAGGAACATATCATGGTTTATATACAAAATAGTAATTAAAGGGATAAGTTAAGGTGTAATCCTGTTTATTACAAGCGGAAATGTTATGTTCACAAAAAATATGTCCGGTAACAATGTGTGGAGGAAAAATGGACAAACCTTGAAACTCAGTGACGGTGTGACAAGAAGTGTTTGCCCGGCACCCCACATCCGGCGGTCGGCGTGGCGATGTGGTAGGGATTTGGGCATCAGGTGCACGCCTGACTAGGATAAAGCACCGTCTTAGTGACGTCGGCCATTCTCGTTAAGCTCCCTCGTCCACACGTGGAGAGCGGTCAGAGTCACTCGGACCTGACGCACCCCAGCCGAGCTCAACCGACATCACATCCCTTGTGGACCTGCGACCAGTCAAGTATGTCCATGCTCGAAGTTACAACTTCCACCTGTCATCTACTTCTCATTGAATCAGCTCCAATAGTCAAACTCATATATTATTTTACAGCCTTCTTCCATGTTGCAAGTCTTTACATTCTAGTCATCCATCTTTTCCTGTCTTGCGTCAATATTTTTATTCCAATACAACTCTCTTTTTGATCGATTCTTGCAGTGGGGACATGTTACGAATAAAAGAACATTCACCGTTGTTGCAATGGCGTATGCCCAAAACACTTTTCTGTATTATAACTCCCTTCTTCCTCAAAGTCGTCTTTCACATTCACTCTCTAACCTCCTCTTCATTTCTTGCCAGTAGTTAGATCTTTTAAACCACTGGAAAGATACATTTTTCTCCTAAGCCATTGTCCTAAACGTCTACTCTTCTGTGTCCTGATTTTGTTTAACGCACTCTCCTCTTTTTCAACTCTTATAGGTTACATATTTTGTCTCTCTTACTAATCGTGTCTATCCTTTTCTATAACATAATTCAAGTTATTCTGATCTTCTTTCAGCTATTCTTTCGTAAGTGCGCAGGTCTCTGTTTGACGTAAAGCTACACTCCATACGAACCATTTAAACAATCTCTTACTTAACGATAAATTTATTTGGCTACACAGTATTCTACGAATCCTATGTAATGCCTCATTTGCAATTGCGTTCGTTACTTTTGTTTTCTGTGAACTTCTCACATCATTATTGATTAACACACAAATATTTTTTTGCGGTAGAACCCGGCCTGACTGGGACAATGATAACCCAGATACGCTGCTATTGAATATTGCTGATTCGTTTTTTTACAATTACTTAACAATGCCTCCAATAATACAAGGCGAATTTCGCCAACCTGTTTTCCGAAGCACGGCGGTACAAAAGATGCTTGAATTTTTCCTTATCTCTATCTACCCATAGATAATTTAGCCACGTACGTACTGTTTACTATTAAATCTGCGAGTAGTGAAGTGTTTATACATTTAAAATACCGCAATCCTCTTCATAAGATATTCTAAAACATCCCCTCGCTAGCTCACATAAGAATTTTAAATCGCAGACACACAGAATCTTGCACGTGTTACGAGATGATTTTTGGGGACTGCGTCTTATAAACAAACGCCTGCAGGTTGAAAGTATTTCAGCAGGTATTCTTAAAGCTGTGCAATAATTTTACGTCGAAAGATTTCCAATAGCTATATTTTAACTAAAGTAAATACCTTATGACGATCTTCCGAGTAGGTAATTTTTCTTAGATATTCCAAAGACTGAAAAAAATACTTATTAGTAACTGCAAAATATTTTGTTAAAACGGACCTTACCAAATTTTTTTGTAGTGACCACAAAAAAAATTTTGCTGTCCCTAATAAAGTTTTGCAGTGACTACAAAAAAATTTTGTAACCACTACAAAAAAATTTGGTAAGGTCCATTTTAACTAAATATTTTGCAGTGACTAATAAGTATTTTTTTCAGTGAATATTAAAGAAGATGAAGTTATTGAAAATTAAATTTGTGTTTATTTTATAATTACAAATGTATATCACATATTTTTTAATTTGTTGACTGCAATGTAAACTTTAAAAATTAATTTTGTTTCGAAATGTAATTTACATCACACTTTGCTTTCAAATCCCTTGGCAACGACTCAGAACTATATAACTGCTTTCATGAGCCGGAGGCTATAAATTTGTTAGCTGCAACATAAACGCAGTTTGAGGAATGTATTTTATTGACATAGTTCTACTATTCATTAACACTTATGTTAAGCGTATAGCATAGCAGAAACAAATCAAGGCTTCTCGTTTTATTACGTATTGCTATTTCAACAAACACTTGATTAAATTATAGTAAATTTCAAATTTTAAACTGTTTGTGGCACCGTGATCTTTTGTAAAATGAATATATATATATATATATATATATATATATATATATATATATATATAAGCATTTTACCTAATGACTAACAATTTGTGAGCCAGAACATGATGAAATTACTGTGATTACGGGCAAAGACTCATTTATCAATCTATTTCTAAGAGCATAGCTGTCGTTCAGCGCAGAGAACATGTAATAAGATAGATATAAATGAACGTTAAATGACGATAATCTGATTTTCACAGAAGACATACGAATTCGGCTGGAATTGCCACTACAAGGACTCCAACATACAGTTCCAATTTTTAGTCGTTTGTGTTGTGTATCTGTATTTTGTTTTTGAAGTCTATTATTCCTTTTTTTCGTGAAATATGTGGTTACGTTAAACAGGCGTTTACATCTCAGAAAACTGCTTGCGTTATGTAGGTTTTCTCAGTCACGTGATTGTTGAAAACCTCGAAATATTTCGTGTAATTTTACGAGACTGTGTAGGCTATCGTCATTTGCAATGTACAGTAACATGTGTCGAAGAAATTACTGCGTGAGACTACGCAAGTAAAGTAAACATACAAAACAGAGGAAGGTTTTTTTTTTTTTAATTTCAAGGGTTTGTTTGAGTATGGAACGCGACAGTCAGAAGTACTCGGCGGTTATGGTGGAGACGCGTTCTGTGAGCAGTTGAAACAATCATTTGGGGGGAATTTGTTGCCTACAGACAACACAATATACTGAACTTCCTCAGGTCTGGTATGGAATAACAATATTATTATGATGACAAGTAGTGAGGACGATGGTGACAAGTGGTTATTCTGGAAGGTGAGGATGAATGATGAGCCAAAGTATTGCGAATTTCAAATGTTGTTCTTTTATTATATGTGATTCTGTAGAAAATATACGAAAGATAATGAAACAAAGTTTTATTTGGTTACGTTTGCATGAGTGACTGAGAGAATTTGGTCAGCGCTCAACATCGAGGTCTTTAGCGCTGCTGAGAAGTAACATAAGGTGAGTGTGGAGCAGCACCGGAATGAAAGGACGGGGAAAACGGGGGATCCCCGAGAAAACCCGCCAATCAGCGACATCGTCCAGCACGATTTCCACGTGCGAAAATCCGGGAACCGACCTCGCCGGGAATCGAACCCGGATGGCTTAGTTTTTTTATTCATATTAGAAAATGAATCATGCAGTTGCGTGGCGGTAGCTGCACATCACCACAGCACAGAACCCCCCCCCCTTTTTTTTCTTTTTAAATGTGACTTATTTGAGTAACCCGGAGTAACTTTCGTGAGATAATTATATAGAGACAATTTTTGAGACAGACGAACACACATTCACATCTAGCCAGACCTGAGAATCGAGCCCAGAACTTCTCGCACCAAAGTCGGGTGCTCAGCCAACTAAGCTACGGAAAGTTGGCACCATTCGACCACCGTGGTCCATTTAAAAAGTATTTTGATATAAACAAGGTGAGTTAGGACGGAGTGAGGTAATTTCGTGTGAGATAGCTCACAAAACAATATCGAAAATGTATTTTCAATCTGTCCCTAAAGTGAGTATTGTGTGAGTAATGCTTCCCTAAAAATAATCTTTCAAGTTAAATTTTAAATTAAATTTCAAATACTACTTAATATTAAATAACAATAATTTGTACGTGTCTGTGACTTTGCTTCATTCTCAGTAATTTACTTTGGTAATGTCACTGTCCAGTCATTGTTACATTACACTTTTCTTCTGCTTCTAACTTCAGAACATTTTACTGTAATTCATGTTCTACTACAGATTACTAAAGAAAGAAGAAAATTGCTTAAGTTAGCTGTTTTCGAGAAACTCTTGAGTAAAATTAATTAATTTTTGTAACGCCTAAACCATATGCAGGCATTGCGACTTCCTTGTAAGATGTGTAACCAAACTAATAGGTGTGTTGCAATCGTTGCGACGGATTTATCACCTGAGATTTGTTACACGGATGGTGCAAAAGTTGGTGCATAGTATTATAACAAAAGTTGCATTCTTTCGACAAGGAAACTACACTATTAAAATAAAATCCACAAGTTTAAGGGACGGTGCACAAAGTTTAACAAAATCGTACATCCAGGTAACCAAATTGAATGAACGTAATTCGCTTTAGTGCAATGAGTACGTCCTAACAACTACACAAAGCAGGTACCACACGCAGTGAAACAAACAATTTGTTAGTGATATAACAAAACGTGCCTGTTGGTACGTAGACAGTAAATAATTTATTGTCACTAGTAACAATGGGGCTACCTGGATGTAAGATTTTGTAAAACTTTGTGAACTTTGTTAAACATGAGTGTTTTAATAGTGCATTTTCCTTGCCCACAGAGTTCAATAAATTTACAGTACTATGCACCTACTTTTATACTGTCTGTGTTACAAATCTTAGATGGTAATTCCTTCGCCACTAAACTACTGCAACACGTCTATTTGTTTGGTTACACGTCTTGCAAGGAAGTCGCAATGCCTGAATATGTTTTAGGCGTTATAAAAATAAGTTAATTTACATACGATTTTCTGTAAAACGGCTATCCTTAGCAATTTTCGGCAAGACGGCATTTTTTAAAATAATCTTCCTTGCATGTTTAATTTCTGTAGTCATGAATTACAGTGAAGTGTTCCGATGTTAGAAGCAGAAGAAAAGTGTATTATCTCATTTAAACAATGATGGGCCAATGACATTACCAAACTAATTTACTGAGCATGAAGTAAATTCATCTTATAAGACACGTACGAATTTTCACTGTTTAATATTAAGTAGTGTTTAAAATTTTAAGTGAAATGCAATTTGAAAGCATATATTTAGGGTAGCGTTACTCCTTCAATTATCACGTTAGGGACAATTTGAAAACACATTTTTGAGGTCTTGGCACATGAAATTAAAACACTCCGTTCTGACTCACTCTGTATGTTAATGTTTATTTACATTTTTTTTGTTCATATTTCATACTTTCATACTTTTACACAATCACTGTATGATAAGTGAGTGTAAACCCTCGCGTATTTTACAACAGTTAGTCTAAAGAGTTGTGTTTTGGGTACAAAGTGGGGAAAGGGTTCCTTCAGACCTAAACAAGCTTGGTAAAATTTTGTTAATAGAGCAAAAGATTTTAAAGTAGTCAAACAAATCAACCACTGGAATGAACAAGGGGAGAGTCAATTTTGTCAGCGGAATGGTTATTCACTATACATGAGCGTTTGTTGTACTTCGTGGTCGATATGTATTTTTGGGAGTAAATATTACAATAGAGTCACAGGCGTAGTGCTGTCTGCGATTGTAATGTGCAGAGGCAATATTTCTTAAAATAAAATAAAACGAAGTTGCATTAAAAATCTGCTTACATGAAGTTATTCAATAATATTTACTTTCATTTATTTTGTAGATGTTTCACATGCTTTTGAATATCTTTACGGTCGTAGCAGAAAGAAAGACGAGGTGAAATGTTGCTCATGCTTCATGACACCCGCGACTTCATAGTACGATCACTTCCACGTGCCAACGTTAAGAGCGAAGCCTACCTGCGTGTTGGAGGCTCTGAAGTGACTCAGACATAATGTCGACCTTGAAGCACACATCGAATACCGCACCGCCTTAAGGGGTATTGATCCCTACCACCTTGGATTAATCTGTTTCTTCTCGATAACTTCTGTTTCAGTCGATATATCAACATTTTTTGTCACGACAAGGCATATATACAAACTTAATCGATTTTCTGAAATTGCTGGAACCTTAATATATTCATTATTTTGCAATGGGAAACAGCTGGAAAAGAAAAATTGCTTTATTTACGGGAGCGACTACAGAGGCCGCAACATTAACAGAAACAATGCCATATGGATTTCAAAAAGTGAATGAAACAATAAACTATGCCGTGTCAGCGTGAAAAAAGTAAAACAACGTGTATATTCCCTGATTTATAAGAAAAACCGTAAAACCGATCTGACAGGGATCAATCCCCCTTAACGAGCCAAGCGCTGAACTAGCGTGCAAGCTTCCCGCCGAACAGTTTTTACTATGGTACTTTCAGCAACAACACTTTGTCTTTTTATCGCACGCTATGAAAGGTAAAGGTTCGCTCTAGAGCCCTAATTTATTCAGAAGCTCTTACATAACAGTTACTGTGAAAAATCCCAGCTCATCTTCGCATTAAAAAAGTACTTGATTGAAACGAAAGTAATGTGTGCCAAATAAATAGGCCCGTGCAAAGGTTCTTAAATGATTTTCGTTGCCTAACCACGTGATAACACTTGGAATGGTTTATGAATAAAGTCATGATTGTTTAAGGTATGTACGCTTCTTCGCGATCCTAGTAGGCTGCGCATTTAAGGTTGTTCAAGTGGGGAAAAAACATAATTTTATATTTGTATGAAATAGTGTTAGTTTTGTACACATTACTTGAGAGTACATATACCTCTAACGGAAAAAAATTAGCTCATCTAGTTTTCCCGTAATGGCACTTCAAAGTCAAAATATGCGTATTTTTACTTCATACAAAACTTGAAAACCAGTTAACATAATGAAATGAAAAAAATCATATGAAAACTACGCGTTACTGTCTATGGCCTGTAGCATTAAAAACCCGTTACAAAAAATGTTTATGTTAAATAAAAAATTTCAAAATTTAAATTTTTTTTTGGGTACTTTTAGAAATTTATTTTGAACACAGAAATATTTTATAATGTGTTTGTATATGCTTCAAGCCGTAGACGGTGACGTGTAGTTTTGATGAGATTTTTTCCATTTCATTATATTTACTGGTTTTCAAGTTTTGTATGAAGTAAAAATATGCAAATTTTGACTTTGAAGTGACATTACAGGAAAACTAGATGAGCTAATTTTTTTCCGTTAGATGTTAATGTACTCTTAAGTAATGTCTACAAAACTAACACTATTTTATACAAATATAAAATTATGAA
>PNEQ01038525.1:25075-41416 GCA_003012365.1 Medauroidea extradentata | reverse complement strand
CCATCTGCCCTGTATTTTCTTCGATAACTGTTTTAAGCCTAAACGAGATCACACATTGAAAATCTGTTTGGCCATTCTGTTTGAAACTGTTTTACTTAATTTTGTAACTAACGAAATTTCTGATGACTGACATATTATTATTTGAAACCGTATAATTTCTTTCCTTGGAAAAATTAGCTATCACAGCAAAAACAATTCTAAATTGATTTTGTGAAACATGTTGTCGTTTAAGTGAGTGTAGAGGTTTTGGTCAGCGCTTAACATCGAGTTCTTCAGCGCTGGTGGGAGGTGATATGAGGTGAGTATGGGGCAGCTCCGGAATGTAGGAGCGGGGGAAACGGGAGATCCCCGAGAAAACCCACCGACCAACGGCTGTTGTCGTTAAAGCTTACAAATAAATATCGCTAAAAGAATTTAAAAATGGGTCGCGCAGCACGCCTGAAGAGGGCGCCACAATCGCGTGACAGAAGCGACGCGAAGGACGCGATGCGACACTAAAAATTCTCGTTATTGCTAATACTAGTTTGCCTGCCGCGTGACAAATACTAGAACAATTATTACATGTAAATTACGCATTACCGCTATAAACTACCTCTATTGCGACAACCGGTGATGTTTACAGTATATTAGATATTTATGCTTATTGGCAATATATTTTAAATACTCACTGGCATTCTGATACATGGAAATAAAGGCACAGTTACACGTTTGCTTAAAAAGGTTATTATTTGCTTATGGTAACTCTCAAAACTGTCGTTTTACTACCAAATCACTAGTTTCACTAACATTTGGGCACGAAACAAAATTTCAACTAGAAAAGATCGATAATATATTGCGTCGCGCCTACATTTATTTTGTCGAGCTGACGTCATAGAAACGTCGGCTATGATCGGCGGACATATTTTCTTTTTTGTGTCGGGGCAGTCGCGTCGCACTTCTCATGCCATTGTGTTTCCGGCATGATAATCAGCAGAATTGAACGATGGCGCGTGGCAGAGATCATGCTGACGTCACGAGTACTTTGTTTGCGTTGTAGCGGTTATTGCGAAGGGCACACGTGTACTTTAACATATTGGAACAGTTTGCGGATGCCACGGCTGTATATACGTGTTGATGTTAAAAATTTAGGTTTTTGATTTATAGAGATGATGGTATATCGCGAAATGTTTTATTGCAAACATTCCCTTGAAAACACTGTGGTTTTTTGCGACATGTATTATTGGGTGATATACACCTAACATAACGCAGATGTCTGCAGACCAATAATAGCGTCAAATATTACAATAGCGGCATTCTTATTGGCTTATTGAAGTATGGCAACAGCACTACGCACGAAAGCTAGTCATCTTTTTATAAGCTAAAGGTACGTTTAAACCTAGCAAACAGTCATGTTTTCCTCTATAAACCATCATCTCAATTAATTTGTTAAAACTATGCTGCTCTACGTGCAGAATTATCAGCCACTTCTAGAAAGTGAAAGTGAAATTCTTAATTCATGTTTAAAAACAAATATAAACAAGAAATATTCTTTGTTGTATATAGTTTATTACTGTATTTTTGGTCTTAAATTGGTAAGTTAATGTAACAGTTCATACTTCAAATATCTTCATAAAGATAGTCATTCATTTACTTATAATGTGTTTATAGTTAAAATTGGGGTTTGACTAGGTTCCTGTAAACTCTCCAGAATAATGAGCAACAATCGTATTAGACGTACGTATTTTCAGTGGGAATATAGTCAGTCTCCAATAAGGTTGCTCTCCAGTGGAGTGGACAGTTTTAAGTCTTGTAAGCTGGTGTCGATGACGCAATGTCAGTGTCCCGAGAGGGTTGTCCGGGGCAATGACAACGCCCGCCACTTTTCCTACACGAAGATGTAGAGGGCGCCCTCACAGGGAATCGAGCCTGGGGCACTGTTCTGGCAGGTAAATGTTCTAACTTCTATACTACCGTGATTCCCACTATCTTTTTTACAGGTCCATAATAAGAATAATGTGGCCGTCTGCCAGGTCGCCTAGCGGCGTGCGTACATTTCGGCCGTTACCAAATTACTTGGAAACTGCTCATCGTACATGAGTGATGTCTGCTTAGGAATAGCTTTCGAAGGATGTTGCACGGGTGTGTACCCTTTCCAAGTTCACCATACTCGTTAAAGCATATTTAGTAATGGCCGAAAGTGATGAAAATTTGAGATTTTGCAGACTTATTTAGGTACGTAAATCTTAACGCATGATTTCTTGAAAGGTTTAGGCGTGTGCAATATAAATATTTGTTAATATCACCACATTAAATAATAGGGCCGTAGCTGAGAGTCTCTTCCAGGCGAGTTGACGACGAGAAGACTCCACGCAAGTTCAGTGACTTGCTTCTAGATGCTAGGGTGAGAGGTGAAGCGCTTGCTGCTGCTGTCCTTACCACTTCCGCATTTCTAGGCCTCGTAAGTTCACTCAGACGGATTTGGGGAAGTGTGCTCCAGATTTAGTTCGTAAACGCGTATGCGAACCGCCTGCCTCAGCGCTTGAAATGCACTGGTGGTATGCTCGAACAACTCTGCCTCCTTGGTGTACGAGGGTTGTATTCGTGGTGCCACTCAAATTTTAGTGGGCACCGGAATTAAAATGGCCATCTGTGTGGACGCATTTTTGCCCGTTCGAGGCCTTCGAGTGCAGAAGCGGTAAGGAGGACACAACACGCGCATCACGATTCCCCTTGGGGCCGCGGTGGCCGAGTGGTCAGACCATTCGCCTCCCAACAAGGCGATCCGTGTTCGATTCCCGGCGGGGTCGGTCCCCGGATTTTTGCATGTGGGAATCGTGCCGGGCGATGCCGCTGGTCGGCGGGTTTTCTCGGTGATCTCCCGTTTCCCGTGTCCATTCATTCCGGCGCTGCTCCATACTCACCTCATGTCACCCCTCACCAGAGCTGAAGACCTCGATGTTAAGCGCTGACCAAAATCTCTCACTCACTCACTCACGATTCCCCTTGATCTCTAAGCGCAAGTCACTGACCTGGTGTGCAGTCTTCTCGCTTCTATGAGATATTTAGTTATGGCCCTCCAATTTTATGACGTAATATTACCGATAAAGGTGGTATTGAATACGCCTGCACCCTTTAAAAAGTATTCACTAAGATGTAGGACCGCAAAAATACCTATTTTCGCCATTTTCGGTCGCTATAAAATATGTTTTGCCGAAAAATGGCGAACCTGAAATGAATGTAAACTGTACACCTGTATCATTCTTTGAATGATATTCCTAAGCCCATATCTCTTTTGCGGGCTTAAATATATTAGAATAGTATTTTAACTGCCGAAGTTCAAACCACCACTTTCCCAGCTTGCTTGAAAGGACGTAATAGATAAAATAAGTGCTGAAATCTTCAATTGACATCTACACTTTTTTAAAGTCAATATATAAAAACTACAAGACAGCAATCCTTGATGATTGTATTTGCCAACTTTATGAGCTAGTATTTACCCAGAATGATTCATGTGTTATTGTAGGGAGCTGAGGAGAAGACAAGGCGTGGAGACAAGCGGAGCGCTATGAGGCCTCCACCACCACCCTGCCTTTCTGCCTTGCCTTCTCCTCAGCTCCCTACAATACGTGTGATCTCTTGCGCCGCAATCAAATGTACGAGATTTCGACGTCAGCGAATGTTCTTCAGATATACGTGAATCGAGAAAAAATTTCGCTCAGAACTTTGACAAAAACAACTGTCTATAATTGCTTTTTCATTTTTTGCAAATTGGCTTCGAGAAACCTGCAATTCTGAACTGATGCCTTTAGCGCTGAATAACATACCATCAGGTACTTTGAAGGTAGCCGTATACCTAGGCCGCCAAGCAATGTGCAGAAGTTCAGTCGACATATATTTATACTAAAACTACTTTACTTGCTTCAGTAACGTCTGCTTAAGATTAGCATACATAGAATGTAACAAAACGTATTAGCTTGCGACCACAATTGACATAAATGGGTGTATACGCGGTTTCTTTTAGGTATGGAAATCCCTGTGAAAATCTTAAAAATTGTATTGTCTTGTACAATATACCTTTACGTATAGTATTACAATGATGAAATGAAAGTCTCATACAGGCGAGCTATCGGCGAGAAGACTGCAAATCAGTTCATTGTCTTGCGCATAGATGTAATAGCAAGGAGTGATGCGCGTGTTCTGTCGTCCTTAGAAAACCTGCGTTTGTAGGCCTCAAACGGACAAAATACGTCACCTAAGCGGTAAATTTAAGTATTTCGACTATAAGAAGCACAGAAAATATAATCTAAAGGATATGACTTTTACAACTGGAAATTTAGCAGTTCATTTCCAGACTGTGTGTACACTGATTTTCTGGAAACAGCAAAACGTAATATAGTTATTTTTTCGCTTGACGCAGGGATGGATCTAGGCTTTCCTTCACTCGGGGCCAAAATTGTGATTTGCTCTCTCCCTGCTTTCCTTCATCCTTTTCCCATCAGTCCAATCAACCCAACAGTAATAAATGTATTTTGCATACGTTCTTTGCACTGTCGTGGATAAGAGTATAACATTTTAGTAGAAACACATAAAACCTGTACTTAGTAGCTACCATTAGCAAAGTTTTAAGTCTGCATTCTAATTATAAATACTGTATTTATAACATTATATGGTGTTCGAGGTTAGTAAATATACAAAAATACAAAATTAGTTAAAGAAATATTGGCAGATACTGTATATTTTTCACTAATTTACATTTCACTTCCAAGTAAACATTTTCGGCACCTACCAGCTCTCCCTCTGCCCTGGCGCCCGCGCCAGTCTGATTCCCTTCCCTCTTAGATCCTCCATGGTGTGACAGTATTACATTTGGAATGAATGTTGCCGTTGTTTGTGGTAATTATTCACTTCAATCCGCAGCTAACGCTAGGAACGAACATACTGGACTTTTATTTTTAACATATGTTGAACTGTTTTTAGGCCCCACATGTCACTCAAATAATGTTTTAAAATAGCTCATTACGTATCAACGAGTTCTAAACCTCGCAGCATTTAGATTTCCGAACACACCAGCTCCTGCGCTTTTCTAAACATAGAAATTTAGTCATATTCGAACGCTCGAGCTGTATTTTTCAATATAAGCCCTTGAGTTCTTATGAGATATTTGTTCAACAGCGATAAATGTTTCCTTCATCATACCCATACTTCGTAGTAAGATGATGGGGACGTCGAATAAATACAAATAATTGTAACGAGTAAAGAGGGTACTCGAACGTTATAAATGGGAAGTGAGGAAAGAGACTACGGTTAGAAGGGAAACTATAGATGTTGATTGGATAATGAATAATTGGTGTTTGGGAGTCGAGAGCTAATCGGCATTCTGGAGGGGATTTATCGAGTGATTTGTGGGAGGGTGAGTAAGTTGTACGGGGTTATGTGAAACTACGTGAAAAATCGAAAACTTACCTACAGCTTACATAGCAGCTCAAGCCGAATGTGGTCCGGCTTTTTTTGCAGTTCACTTGTTAGGGTTCAAACTGAAAACAACTCTTGTACGTCTCTTTCTTGAATACTGAAATAAATTATTATAAATACGCTTTTAAATTACTTTTGTTTGCCATTTATGTTTACGTTCAAGGCATTAAATGTTAAAGAACTTAGAAAAGCTTTAAAATTGTTTTACAATTAGATAATAACTCATATTATGTTGAATTTCCAACAGTTACATGAACTTCACATCAAATCAAATTGGAGGAAACTTGTTTGGTTATTGAAAAAAACTATATACAATCATATTTACGGGACCGCGGTTGACCCAGTGATGATGCGCGCCTTCCCTACAAGCGATCCGTGTTCGATTCTCGCCGACGTCAACCCCTGATTTTCGTATATGAGAATCGTGCCAGAAGATACCGTGTTTTTGCTCGGGGTTCTTCAGCTTTTCAAACTTCTTCATTCAGATGTCGATTTATACTCACCTCGCGAACACGTCGTAGTAAGGTCATTTTGTCTAAAGCTTAGGAAAGACGACTTTCGAAGACGACATTAGCCAAAATGTTAAGGCTAAATGAGTTTACGCAAAATTACTTTCGTCAGAGCAACTATTTTAAATTGGCTTTCAGAAGCTAAAATTTTAAACGAAAGGACGTTCGACTAAACGACTGTAGTCAAATTACTGTAAGCGAAATGAATTTAGGCAACAATACGGCATAAAATAATTGTTAGGCTAAACGACGGGCGTCACATTAAATGACCCACTCTAACGTTAAAAACCTAGTTTTCGAGTGATTTTTTGAGATTGTATGACAAATTCTGCATTAATAACTTTTATGTCTTGTTATACATACGTATATATTCTATGATTAGGTGATTTTTTATCAACGGGGCTAAATTGCAAGAGACGGTCCTGAGGGTAAAAGGGGTAAATCGCAATATTTCAAAAAATAATTAAAAAAAAATACTGTGAAAATGATTTGCTATGTTATATATATATATATGTATGTATAATGCGTTTTAGGTAACAGTCAGAAATTCCGCATCTCCCTTTTCTTTGTGATGCATATGCTACACGTGAAAATGCTATTCAAAACATGCCTGCAGTTGTAATATAATTGTTGTCCATGGAAACAACTTAGACGCATCAAACAATCAGCAATTTTTTTTTAAATTATTGCATATGACACATGGTGTCCAACCAACGGGTTGTCAACTAAAGGAATTTCCATATTTTGCGATGGAAAAAATTAAGAATCATAATAAATAAAAATATACCTCCAATTTCTTCCTTGTGCGATTTGGTCTCGTAAACTGTAACAAAAGAAACAAGAAATTAAGAGTGATAATTTGACTGATACGATTTCAAGACACTTTTATTTTTTTGGCATACAGGCCTACTCTTTTCGTACTGGCGTAAGTCTTCATGCACATGTTTTTTTTTCAAGAATTCCTTGTCATAAGAATTGAAATTAGTTATGTTTCCTGAAAAGTAACATCCTGTACAACTCTTAACTTTTTTTAATAATGCAAAAATGCCCTGTAGACTTCACAATAATCATGATTTGCTATATAGAGTAAAACAGCCAATGCTTTATTGTAGACGTAGATGGAGAAAATTCGAAAACTTCTGTAAAGTGGATTATCTATGAAGAAGTAAAATTTACCCGAAAAAATTTACATTAAACACTTATTAAATTATAAATTAACAAAAACTAACAATCAGTGCTTCTCTTTTTAATTACCACAAAAGCTATAAGGCATTTCGAGCTCATTTAAACTTCACATCAGTGTTTCAGCGATAATTCAGTTGGCTCAGTATTGATAACAAGTATAATATAACTTGTTTCATATTACACAATCTCAATAGAACCTTCAGCATAAAGCACTGCGTGAAATTAGTTTATGATGCTCAAAACTTTTCAAAATAGTATTTAAAAGTTTTGAGTCATTCTGTCAAAAATAGTGTTTTTTACAATAAAAATGAAAAGATATTTTTTTTTTGTGTAATGCACAGTATACCTAGCTGAAGAGAGACGAAAAAAAGCACAAGCAATATGTTCCAAAAGTAGAGATAAGGTTGCACCTCATTCTTTATGTCATAATATCTATACATTTAACAAGAAATGTGTAAAGGTAAAATACGTTTGTGTTTGCTGGGACATTTGCGGAGAATAAGTATTTTGACCAGCAAGATCCCTCATAAGTAACCGCCAAATTGTTTCGTGTGGGGCCATATTAAGTCTGTGATTTATATCCAGATTTACCTAATAAGCAGGTCCACCGTATACAATTTACTGCCCTGGCCAAAGAGCGATACCTGATGTATTATAATTGCCATACCAGTCCGTTTTCGAAGCGAATTACAAATGTTCTTTAAACTTTAGATTGGAACTTCATATAAACAGTGATAATAGTTCACTTATTTGTTAAGAAATACAGTGGTTTAATTATTAAACAAAATTAGTAACGATATGATTAATTTCTCAGTAAAATATACTAACGCTTTAAATATGTTTATTGATGTCTGTTATATAATTTATCTTGGCATCACTGCTTGCTAAAGCACCTCACCTAGACACTTGTCGAACTCATCAATGGTTGTAAGTAGTTGTTTTGTTGGCAAGTCTTTGAGGAGTCGTGTTTTGCCTGCCTCTCAGGCAATTCATAAAAATTAATTCTATGCAATGATGTATCATAAAAGGCTAACCAACCCTATAGTGGTTTGGTAAAACGACTGCCTTGTGTGTTTAGACGTGTTGTTTTCTAAGTTGATTTACCAATATTTTTAGGTTTTGCATTTAAGTACAGGATGTCCAAACCGAAATGCACTAAATTCAACCTGTTCGCAATGACATAAAAATACGGGTATGGGAATCGTGTTAGCTTACATAGAACGTGTGAGTTCTCAAGTTTCTTTTAAAAAACTACAACACTTCCACGTGGGATCATTTGGTGACACGGTGGATATTCCAGTGACTGTCTTCCCTGCGAAAAAAAATATGGTCCGATGATCATGTCGCACATGAGACCACACCAAACGTTTACCTTTGGCCTGTCCCTCAAAAATGTTCTACGATGAATGTGGGTGCTTCGACCCCCAAAAACGAATGTTTTGCCAATTGACGTTTTCAGATATGTGGAATGTCTCCTCGTTGGAAAACATAATGTGTGACACGAAAGCAGGGTCCTGGTCGTATCTGTCTAGCATATCACATGCCAACTCGTATCGTTGGGGCTTGACCTGTAGTTTCTGCATAATCTGCACCTTGTAAGCATTCAGGTGCAGCCGCTTTCTGAGTACGCGATGGACGGTTGCCCGTAGCATTTGAAGTTCTCGTGAAGCTCGACGAATTGACTTCCGTGCACTTCGTTGGAACGCTTGGCGGACATTTTCGACCTGTTCATCGGAGACACGCCGGCCTCCTCCATGTATTTTCTCTACGCTTCCAGTGTTCAGAAACTGTGTATGACACGCTTTAATCATCTTGGAATCGGGCGCAGCTTTGTTGTAGACACGTCGAAATTCCGTTGCACCTTAATAATGGACTTGAAATCAGCGTACCACAGAACAGCTTAGACCTTCTCTTGAATTGACACAATTTAGTTGGCGGGCTGTCACCAACACTAGAATGCTTCACACTATGATATGCAAAATTCTGGCAGTAATTTGGTAACTTCTCGGACCCAACAAGCACATCAGACCTGCAACAAACAAAATATTTCTTTTTTTAATTGGCCACTCAAGTAGAGGCATTTCGGTTCGGGCACTCTGTATATTATCAACACTCGATGGCGACCCCAATTTGTAAGGATCTGAAAAATTCGCGTTTTCTTTCACGCACATGCTAGAGTTCCAGCAACTATAAGTTCGTGTCACTTTCACAATTGGCCTTTGACTTATTTGATATCCCCTGGATGTATCTGAGCCAATAATAACAATGTAACTTAACTAGTCCCATACCACGGTGTCAGCCAGCAGATAACAAACAAATGCTGTTTGCTCGAGTACACAAGTATTCTTGTAAGAAAGCCTACACGTCAGCGAACCCGCGAATTTTTCCGGTGTCTACCCAAGACAAGTGAGAGTTAAAACATCCTATCGCTGACCATGAAGCAGAGCTGCTGTTGTTCACGTAAGGAATTGAAACCAAATTGTGCAAAAATGTTGTCTCACCAAAATCGTTGCTCTATTGATAACACCTTTAGAGGTGAAAATACAAGATGAAAAATAATAGTCCATAATTGTTTACTTATTTAAGTTATTTTGTTGTATTTTAGACTTTAAAATATCTTAAAATTCTATAATTTTGGTGTTTCTGGATATGTTGATGGGAATATTATAACACCAGTGTTGTCTGGCATTTTCGTTAGGAATACTGATCGTTCTTGTTTGGAAACATATAATATTTGCTGTGAAATAGTGCATTTACTGAAGTCTTAGTAGTAGATGGCAGCAGCATTTTTTGCCTGAAATTGTTCGAGTCATATGCTTCTAATAACGTCATTACAAATACGTCTACGCATGTGAAAGTAAGTGTCTTATAAAATTTTACTAAGTGTATATTCAGTGTTAACTTCAGTGCTACCGGAATAACACTTAAGTGTGACTCCTACAAACATTTTCTACAAATTAAGTAGGTTAGGAGTGTTGAATTTTAATTCTTTTATACGGGAGCTAGCAAGAAAATGTCTGACCTAAAGTTATTAAGACATATCAATATATATAAGTAAAAAAATTGATTTCAGCGTAAACTTATTTTATACAAAATTTAATGAAAATATATTCTGCAGAAAGCAAATTATTTTACAAGAGATAACTAGATAATTAATCTAGTGAATAGATTAATTACAATAATTTATCGGAATTAACTTCTTTGATTACAAATAACGAAAATGGTTATTGAATAAGAAGTACTTTTGAGGATAATATTATCATATCCAATAAAAATTTTTAAAACAAATTTTTTACGTTTTCCATTTTACCAGTTTCACAAAAAAGCGTTCTTAGTATTCGTTTTATGCACCTTACGAATCTTACGCATTTATAGACCCCTTACACATTGTTGTTAACAATACTGGTACATGTTAAGATTACATTTAATTACAAATAATGTACATTATTTACAAATATTTTTACAGCGTCAGTAACAGTAAAAAGTAAGATATTTAAGCAAAACAAAATTTAATTACAATAATTTTTGTTAATATAACAAAAATATTTACCCACGTGGTAAAATGAAATGTACTTGCTCTCTCAAAGTTTACATTACAAATCAGTCTTCATTTAGGCAGCCGTCGGGTTGCCCACCGTCCTATATGCCTTGCCTGCACGTTGCTTGAGACGTTGTGTATGAAACCTCGTCTCCGGCACTCACTCACGATCAATCCACGATAATTAATAACCTCTCTGCGATGAGGCGTCTCTCCATAGAAGAGGGTTGCAACGCCCTGAACAATGCAGTTCAAGTTACAATCCCCATCCGCTCCATAGCACACCTCCCACACCACCTCCCAGAAGTATTGTAAGTTAACTGGTATCTGCGCTGACTGCAAAGACAGACCTGTTAGACCAAGACCAAGAAGTTGGGCATATACCAACACGACAATCATAAACCTGGCATCTTTGTTTTTTCATAAATTACAGTGTCTCAAGCTGTTGCCTACGCTATTAATACATGTCCAGACACGTTTTCCGAGATTTATTCCCAACGGAGTAGTTCCAAGAATAGCGGCTAAAGTATGCTTCTCTGTACTTTGTAGTATGCTAGCATAGGCAATAGGCACTTACGGAAATTCACGAAGGTAGGGTAGGTCAGATTCACGAGGGTAAGTTAAATCAGCCAAAATTTCCAATTAAAGGTGATCAAAATCTAACCCGAGTGAAATTTACCCGTGTTCGAATTTTCAACTGCTGGACTATCGTTCAAATACAAGAACTAATATTATACTCAAATATAAATAAAATAACTTGTAAAGACTGCACTGTGCATGAAGCATTTAGTAAAATATCATGTATAAAAGTGGAGGATTTTTTCCGACCACCGCCATCTTAAAAGCACAAATAGAATTGTAAGCACTATCCAATCTTGGTAATCAACAAAACCTGGTCACGTGACTGAGATAACCCGTAAGCTACTCCAGCGAGTGAGTTTTCATAAGCGTCTAATGAAACAACATACATGTAGGGGTGCCAACTAGTTCAGGAATCTTTTAAATTTACCCACATCGAATAGTATTTTAACCAACCAATTTAAGAAGTCATCACAAGTAGCCCATACATGATGTTCCTGAACAACATCGACAAACTCCGGAATGTGATTCCTTATAAAAAAAAAACAAGAAGAATTTTAATTTTACATTTTTCGCCTTAACTTAATATTAAGGAGGTAATGAGTCACTGAATATCAAAATTTATAATCGTATTTCCCCAAAATATCAGAAACTAAATTATAAAAATAAACAATATTTTCAGCATTGCTTAGTGCTGTTGGGACATTCGAACCAACAGCAAATACAACTTGGTACCTTCCACCCTTATGAAAATAATAGGGGTGCTACCTTCTAGTTGCATACAACTTTTTCACCAACAGGATTTTCGAACATTTGAAGATTGTTTATTGAGAAATGAGACCTGTGTCACTTGTTGAAACTGTCTAGGACATACCATTCATGCTCAAAACACACTTAAATATTGGCGCAGACATACAGAGCCTAGAGCATAGGCAATCCAGCGAACATCCGTGTGATGTGTGCAGCGTATAGACGACGGAGGACATTCACAGTAAAAACAAGTACAATACTGTTCAAGTCGCAGATCAGTTTGTTGCTAGCATTCTACGTACATATCGTAACTGTTATGAACGAAAATGGTAGGTCCTAGGCAGCTGAAACATGTATAAATGTATTGAGTTCGTCATACTGATAATAAACCAAACACGAATAACTTCGTGAGGTACTGTAATACTTGAAAAAAAAATTATTTTACAGTGTCGGTTTCAATGTTGTTTCTCCAAAATATGACAGCACAACCGCCACAACTGTATAATGTCCACGATGCTTGTGTCCCTACAAGGTTTTGATTACCACCGAGGGTCACACCAATTATCAAATGTGGGAATCGTGCCGGTACGATGACGTTGGCCGATGGCTTTTATCGTGGATCTCCCATTTTCCTTATCCTCCATTCCCAGTGCAACTCCATGTTCACACCATGTAACCCCTCTTTGGCTCCCAAAATCTTAAAAGTTTCAACAAGTGGACCTTTTTTGTTACACAGGTCTCATTTCTCAATATAACATCTTCAAATGTTCGAAAATCCTGTTGGTGAAAAAGTTGTATGCAACTAGAAGGTAGCCACCCCTATTATTTTCATAAGGGTGGAAGGTACCAAGTTGTATTTGCTGTTGGTTCGAAGGTACCAACAGCACTAAGCAATGCTGAAAATATTGTTTTTTTTTACGTAATTTAGTTTCCGATATTATGTGGAAATACGATTAAAAATTTTGATATTCAGTGACTCATTACCCCATTAATATTAAGTTTAGGCGAAAAATTCAAAGTAAACATTCTTCTCTTTTTTTTTAAATAGGGAATCACTTTCCAGAGTTTGTGTGTGTTGTTCAGTAACATTCTGTATGGGGTGTTAAGAAGAATAAACAATCGCCAAACAGTGAGAAAAGTACAGAGGTGAGATATCTAGCGGGCAGGTCGTGAACCTCGCAACCCGGCCAACATTGCGAAGCTGGAAAAAGGCTGCCACGTTCCAGCCTGTAGTAATAGCGTAGGCCAACAAAACACGTGCGTCTAGGCCACGTTAACTTTCCCGATCCTCAGAAATACTCGGGAGCATTCGTTCATCCTCGGCCATTGACGTAATTGCAGCGCAACGTATATTCATTAATTTTTGTAGTTTCCTTATCTAACAAAACCGTCCTTCGTTTCAGCGCACAGTACTTTTTTATATTTAAACAAACCTATTTTAATTTTAAATAACCAAAAAAAAAAAGTCAACTTCTTGTCTCAGGGGATTGGGATACTAGGGGAGAGGTCTGACTGAAAATGCCGAAAATTAACGAATGCCCCCGCGCATTTCACAGGTGATAGAAAATTAACTAGACCTAGGTGCTCGTAAAAAAAACTTATTATCTGTGCTACGCTACACGTCACTTGGCAGGCAAGGCGTCCGTGGTTAGCGCAGGGCTAAAGTAGGCCTACTCGCCTTTCACCAAGATCGATCCCAGGTTCGATGCCCGGTCGACATTGGTTCGGCGTTATTTCTGACAGATCGCCTTCCTGTTTCACCACACCTGTTCGCTACATATATTTCACAAAACCGCGTCTATGTTACTATTAAATGTATCACCAGAAATACATTTTTCCCCTTTTAATAATACGAAATGCTTGTAGTATGTTTCATCTATGTGAAGGCAACGTCGTCTATATTTAGAAGCTGACTCGTCGACTAATAACTACAAAAAGTAAGATAAATTTTTTAGATTACGGAATGTGTGTGTGTGCATATATATATATATATATATATATATATATATATATATATATATATATATATATATATATATATATATATAGGTTTGGGTAAAGTGGTATACGTCAGAAAATGGTGTTTTGTGTAGATCTAAAAAAAAAGTTTGAATCTATACTATGTATAACGGAACATTCAAACATCCAAATTAAATTTTTTACCTTTTCATAACGATTGGAGTCATTACATTTTGCTCAAACCTAGAAAAAAATGTTGAACCATTGCGTTCTGGACAAGATAAATCCGGAATGTTATAGTATTTATTTTTACTTCGCTTAATTTTTATTCAGAAATAAAGCACTTATTTAAGCAAAACAACATATGCCGTAGTAGTTTATTTAACGCACGTTCTTAGTCATTTTTCTGCATAATATATTTGCACCATTTATCTGCAACCGGACTCAACTTAAATCTGTTAGATATATTTTTATGTATGGGTGACAACTTATTTACCGCGGCTCTGAAATTGTATTTCCGGCCTTATTTTTCAAATACATAACCGCAAACTTCAAAAGGTATTTGAATGATTTGAAGTGATTTTAGGCAAAGTAAAGCTCCTGAATGCAACTTCGACAGTGTGAACAGAATAAATATTTCAACATTTTTAGAAATTGTATTTACAAATATCCTATAACTTCTCCGTTCCGTAAATATTTATTCGCGTATATCTTTAAGTCTTAAACTTTAAATGTAAGTATTTTTATGACAGCTAATTGAGACTTGTGTATGTGTAACTTTGTTTAACGGTTATCTGTACTTTTGAACATTACCTCAGAGATACGGATACTTTTTTGGGAGGGGCAGTAAAAGGAAAGCAGCGGGACCTCAACACTTTTAGTAGATTGCTCTAAACGGGTTGATGGTAGGGGAGAAGCCGAAACCGTCCACACAATGAGATGAATAGATGAGATAAAGAAGTGTCAGGGAGGACAAAAAGCTCTCATGATACCCAATTTCTTTGTTAAATGGCAGCCAGCAAAATGGCGGGCAGATGAGTGTCATTTGTCTGACGGGAGAGTCGCACAACATGGCAGTGCGTGCATCCATCAAGTGCTTTCTCTCGCCGTCAGCGGGGCTTGTTAGGTCGGGCACGGTAGCAGGGCACCAGCCCAGCCGCTTAGCGCGGTAATCCGGGGAACCACTCAACCTGCACCACTCTTCTCCGTTATTAGCCTCGTCGCCTTCGACATCCGTGCCTCAGACTGCCGACCACGAGGGCTTTATGCAATCAACACATTCAATACCGCCATTTATAAAACATCGCACTACAGTGAACACTCGCAACCTGGAAGCAACATTCATTTTAAATTATTTCCCAAGCGTATTAGGCAGAGCTGAAGCCGAACGTTCCCTTCAACTAAATGGAAATTTCTTCCGATTTAAAACACTAGAATAATGGCATACCGTGAACTGGGGTAACATGAACGGAAAGAAATATATAGCTGCAAGTAACATACTTCGGTTAAATAAGGTTAATAGTCCAGTATGGTTGATGGTGTTACCTAGTTAATACGACAATTTGTTCTTTCATAGTAACAATATGTTTTGTAAAACAAAAATGCTCTTTGCTCCATCTACAAAACTGATTGTTATTTCTCTAAATCATTTTGTTGTAGAAAAACTCAGATAGAACCAACACCCAGGATAGACTGTTGTCCGTAATTTAAAAAAAGTATGCTGCCTACATTATTACGTTTCTTTTAGTGATGGGACTTTTTAAGGAATCTTTGTTTCGTACGTTGTTTCCCTGATTGGAGAAACCATACTGAATATATAGATAGGACATGTGAAAAAATGGTCGCGTTTGTTCCTTGTTACTCTGACTGGTGTCGTGTGTTAAACGAAAATCCTACAAACAATATCCCAAGTTTTTGTTGTCCCAAGCAATCCTAGTTTATGGTAGTTGGTAGCATTGTATTCTATATTTATTCTGCAAACTAACTTTTTAAATACCAAATTGTGGAAGAATTCTAATGAAACGATAGAACCACTGTATAAAATAGTAACTAAAATATCAGTCGGAACATAATAATAGTGTTGAAGATGATTATGTGTTCACAGATACCGACAGCTAACACGTTCGCTCTTAATGGTCTACAGTTTAAAGTAAAAAAAAAAAAAGGCATTAAACCAAACACTTAACGACACTGTTTAGTTATGACAGTTATTATATTTCTTAGAAAAACCGAATTTCTAACTCTCACTGATGTAAATGAATGAGACACGACAGAAACTAGATAGCAGATAGGAGTTATATATATATATATATATATATATATATATATATATATATATATATATATATATATATATATATATATATATAT
>PNEQ01038525.1:0-24975 GCA_003012365.1 Medauroidea extradentata | reverse complement strand
ACATAAATGTATATATATATATAATAAACTACTTTTTTAAATATCGTATATTTTTAGATAAATTAAAAATTATATTTTCAAAATTTTGGAATACCATTTTTAATTCCTAACCTAATGACCAGAAGTCACCTACGGTCAAAAATATTGGAATTATAGTTGGTAATTAACGAATGTAATATCACAACTACCTCGCGTGTGCCACTCACTGTACTGTAAGAACATGACCCGCATCACCATAACTATACAACCAAGAATTGGTTTATAGATATCATGTTCCTATCGTTGATAAACTGTAAAGCAAATGACAATTTACTGTGGCAAACGCCACTACTTTGACTAAGGAAACAACGTAACTACTACCACTAATACAATGTAGGGGCCTCGGATGTGTATTCGACCGCTCCCCTCTTACCGTGGCGATCCTGGTTCGATTCCTGGTGATATCGTACACGATATTTTACTAGTGTATGTATGTTATAGTGTTAGTTACGTATTCAAATAAATATGTGTGCACGGGCGAAGTTAAAAATGTATTTATATATGTATGCAGCTACGAATGCTGGCTTATTTACATGCTCGCGTTATAATTTGTTTTCACACATATTTATGCTTAAGGGCATATACGTTTACGTTAGTTAACTTACGTTTTTTGTACGAAATTTAATAGATTCTATTAAATTTTTTTAGTAACAAAATCTATGTCTAATAAATGATAATTTTATAAAATTGTTTTTAAAAATAATAATGGTTTAATTGTCATAAAGCAATCACGATTACCTTCCGTCACGTCTCACACCTGGCGGTGATCCTAGGAAGTAACGTACATTCTAACGAAACAATCCATTGAGTAATTGGAACAGTGTTTGTACGAAATGTTTTACGATGGCATTTAACGAGCTGTAAGGAATTGAACTCTACCATGGTAATCAAGCATTTACGGACATATTTCCACATCACACATTTTGTTTTATTGTGTGTGTGGAATGTTTCCTGAACGTTTGGCCGTACCTTTTTGTAACGGTCTGTATTATCCTCCTCGAAGAAAATAATTATAATTTTATCATGAGTTGCTATCCCTGACATAAAATTAAAATTGCCTATGTACGACGATGTGGTACATGTTTTACTTCGTAATTAAATTATACAAACGTTTGAATAATAATGTGGTAAAATTTGCGAAACGAAAAATAAAAATATAGCGTAATGTTTATTTTTTATTATTATTTGCGAATGCAAGTAAACAACGAATTATGGAGTAGATGCTAAGACACGTCAATATGTTGTGACGTAACAGGCCACCACCTTTATCTTCAGCCACTAACAGAACGCGGCCGACATTGTTCTGCTAATGCTAAGCAAGGAGCTTTGAATCCAGTTACATGCCAACAGGTGGCGTAATGACAATCGTGGAAATATTCTCCGTGTTCAAATATCTATGTATACTAATTTTTATGGCGATCGGCTGAACATCATAGACGTTGATGAGCTGCTGCGCCGACTCGTTTCGAGTTGGGAAGTTAGAGCTTAACGGATAGCATAAAAACCTCCATGAAAAGAAATATATGTATATATAAACTTAACATGGCGCCATGCTGGATAATTTTAGGCTACCTGTGAACTTGACATCAAGATCACCAGAGGCTGAGAGTAGTAAAGATAGCAGGCCGGTGACATATGAGTGTCGTAAAGAAATCGGACCAGTGACGACTGAATGTCGTAAAGACATAGGTCTGTTGATGAATCAGTGTCGTAATGACAGAGGGTTGTTGACGACTGAGTGTCATAAAGGCAGAGGGCCGGAGACGACTGAGTTCGTAAAGTCAAAGTACCAGTGACGTTTGAATGTCGTGAAGACATAGGGCCAGTCACGACTGAGTGTCATAAATTCAGAGGGTCGGTAACGATTAAGTGTTGTAAATGCAGCTGGCCAGTGACGAATGAGTGTCGTAAAGACAAACGGCTGCTGACGGTTGAGTGTTTTAAAGACAGATGGCAAGTGACGACTGAGTGTCGTAAAGACAGAGGGCCTGTAACGACTAAGTGTTGTAAAACAGTTGGTTGGCGACGACTGAGTAATGTAAAGCCTGAGTGTCGGTTATGGCTGAATGTCGTAAAGACAGTGGGCTGGTGATGATTGAGTGTCGTAATGACAGTGTGATAGTGATGGCACTGTGTTGTAAAGACAAACGGGTTGGTGACGACCAAGGTCGTAAAAAAAGAGTGATGGTTATTGCTGAATGTCGTAAAGACAGATTGCCGGTCATGGCTTATTGTCGTAATGATAGCGGGTCGGTGACGACTAAGTGCCGTAAAGAGAGATGGCCTGTTATGGCTGAATGTCTTAAAACAGCAGGCCAGTGATGCCTTAGTGCTGTAAAGACCAGGGGACGGTAACGACTTATTTTGAAAAAAAAAAAATTGTATACAATTTTCTCTCACATGCTATGTTTAAAGAGTTAATATGGTTTGATATTCTTAATAGGCTCTACAAGTTACAAATGTAAACAAACATTTTGACAATATTTTTTTTTTTTGCTTAACCTTGTTAGTAGTACAGAGAAGTGAACACGTCTGAGATATAGCCGGGGCGTATTCATACACCCCTAAAACAATGAGGGGAGACAATACTGATTTTTCTGTGGCAGGGGTGTGAAGGTGAAGATGGAGTGTTTTTATTGTTAGTATAATTATGTTTCTTGTGTGTCTGGAGGCTGAGTATGGATTTTCGGATTTATGGTGCCATTTTAGATGACGTCACAGCTCTGGCCGCCATGTTGGAAGACCTTGACCTTTAAACTTGCCCTTCACATCAAGGTTACCAAAGATCATATTTGCTAAATTTTCACAAAAATTAAATAAAATCCAACAAAATCTTAAATCATTATTAAAAAAATATTTTACATTTTCTCCATCTGTTTTCCGGCCGCCAACTTGGGAGTTTCTTCCGAGTCCTCCGAAAAAGTTTCAATTTCGCTTTCCAACCAAACACTGGCCTCATTTAAAAATGAAAATATTATTTCATAAAATAACTTTTGCATGAAAAACTGTTTAACTAAAAAAAAATCCGATATGTCATACCCGGTCCAGCTTCAATCACACACTGACTCCCTCCCAACACATTATACAAACATATATTAAGTCCACCTCTTTCTACCCCTCCCCCTCCCCTCGCAAACCCCTACACCCTACCTCCCCCAGACTTCCCACCGCCCAAACCACCAATCGTTCCCCTCACCAAAACAACACACCATCCCCTTTCCACACCCCTTGCTCACCACCTACCCCCTCCCCCTCTCAGCGTCAACATCTCAACTTTCACTCACGGATGTTCCTGTCCGAGCATGTCAGAACTAAACCCACTCTCCTATCCTACCTTCTGCATTACATATGCATATTGGTGCAGCTTTCCCTCTACACAGCTATGCAATCTCATATCTCAATACCATTATCCATGCAAGTTTATTTTCTATCTGTTTGTACTTTTCTGTACCTTTAATATAATTTTTTTGTGGAGCAGAAAGAGTTTTTTCAAACATATTTATTCCCTTAAAGCACATAGGGTAAAATGCATTACAGATATATTTTCAAAAAGAAAAAAATAAGTTTTACTCACAGTAAATTATTTACATACTACATTGAAAACAACACAGGATCCCTTGTATATATTTAGGATTAATATTTTGTTTTGTGATTTTCATGGCACTGTTTCCCAGTATATCCAGATTTCCGAAGATGATCACCAAAATATTCGTTCCTTTCCGAAGTTAACTGTGACTGTACTAGTCTTTAAAAATTCATCATGTATCAATGATCTGAAATACTCTTATTATCATCCCACAACAGCAGTAGATCTAAATGTTCTAGCTTGTCTTCTTTTGTCACACATATTGGCATCACCTTTAGCTTGGTAGTCAGTAAATACACATTGAATGAGACACCAGGGTTGTTCTGTACAAAAAGTTCAATTCGCTGCCGCGGTGTTAGAAACTTAGCCTAATGCCAGTAAAATCAAATTTCTTTTCCAGCATGGTACAGCTCTTTTCTATACGCTGTGGTTGCGAACCTTCCACATACTTAGTCAAGATTGCTCACTTGAAACATTTTTCGTCGTTAAAGTTGTGGGGGTAGACGACAGCATGTCTGTTTTTTTATATAGTCAAGTAAATCAATGCATGAAGATTCAAATACCGGCACACTCTCCTCGGTACATTGATTGAGCCCCTTGCAGATTTTTTGGTGGTTATGTAGGCCGTCCATGCGAGAGAATGATGCCTTTTCACATTTGTTGCACTGTGGAAAAATTCGAGAAGGGTTAAGCAAACAATAATATGTCTCGTGACACCTGGCAGCACAATCATCTGTGAAATGTCTGGAACAAAAGCAACCCTGCACTACCAGAGTCCGAAGCACCACACCTTTGAAAGTCTTCTTGTGCCTATCAAGTCCATCAATGCGTGAAAGCATGTAACCACAATTGTCGCACTTATCCAATACACGACAATGATTATACAAACATCCTTTCTCGTGTCGACGGGCATTGAAGAGTCGGGTAAAGTATTTTTCACAGAATTGACACTGGTGGCATCGAAGTGCAGGGATGGATTACCCAGTTGGTTCAGGAGTTGACTGACGAAGAGACTGCCGTCCCAGGAGCTGTAGAAGTCATTAACACAGCTAAATAAACTTAAACTGTTCCATGACAGAGAGATGGCACCACCAGCACAGGTGTAGGGTTCGTTGTAGCCATTGGTGTCGTTGCTGTCTCGCCCCAAGATGTAGATGGCATCTCACTAATTGTAGCTGCCTCGTTACAAGACACTAGCATCTCACCAATGGCAGCTGTCCGGCTCCAAGAAGTCGATGGTATCTCTCCAATTGTAGACGTCTCAGCCAAAGAAGTCAATGATATTGTACCACTCTAGGATGGCAGACCAATGCCCTCGTACAATGCTGTACTCTCCATGTCCAGACACTGACCTCCCGAATATGTAGTGAGTGTGCAGTGGCCCCGACATAAGAGACAGCTCATGGACTGAAGCCCTGTGTGCTGGCACTGGAGAGAAGAATCCAAATCGACCTGTAGTCCAGGTCACAAATGTAAGGGGAGAATTGTCATTCCGACATATGTTTGCAAATATACCCGCCTACAAAAGTGCGAGACAGTGTACTTTAGCGCAAGTACTACCATGGTCGTTAGAATTCGTCCAGGTCGAGTCTGCCAATAGACGGTAATAAGGTAAAAGTCTTAAAACTTATTTTCTTGGTTCGTAATCAGATCATTCTATATTTTGTATGTGTACCGACATGTTACCTTTATTACTAGCCATTTACATAATAACTTCTGCTGCTTGTGTTACCCTATTATTAGAGACACTGGAAAATCGCGGGAATAGGTGACTGTTTGCTAGGTTCCAACATACTGTATATAACACTGACTTGTTTCGTATCGACATTGGCTATGGTTTATTTGAAGCATTGTTTCTCTCTACAACAGGCCCAGTTAGAACTGTACAGCTCGGACACACAGCGTGTGTGATTTGCCACAAAACTGTTCACACATGTCACGGTTAATATACTATAGTTTGTTGGAGACTATGCTAAATATTTTCGCGATTTTCCAGTGTCTCTACCTATTATGTTATATATTATGTATCATGAAATAATATAACCGTAACTGAAACTTGTCAACCGTGGCATCTAACATATTAAGTTATAATATTTGAATTAGCAGTGGTCCCCACCTGCCATCCTGAGTGGGAAATAAACCTCTCACAGTGAAACCTACCTTACAATTATTTTACATTTTTTTTTCCACTCTTCACCTCTTCTGGGCCTTGCTCCCGTCACGGCAGGAACACTGCATACCTCTGTGGGTCTTGCTCCTAACCGAACAACAGCTCGTAAATCTCTTCCTTGGGTCTTGCTCCCATATGGGCCGCGGCTCGTCCCTCCGTCCCCCTGGTTCTTGCTCCCGCCTGGGCAGCAGCTCGTTCCCAAACTTCACTGGGTCTTGCTCCCATTTTGGCAACGGCTCGTCCTCTCCCCCCCCCAGGGTCTTGCTTCCTATTGGGCAGCAACTCGTCCCCCCTGGGTCTTTCTCCCGACTGGGCAG
The DNA here is from genome assembly GCA_003012365.1 of Medauroidea extradentata. Classification (NCBI taxonomy): domain Eukaryota; kingdom Metazoa; phylum Arthropoda; class Insecta; order Phasmatodea; family Phasmatidae; genus Medauroidea; species Medauroidea extradentata. The sequence goes on along the minus strand of PNEQ01038525.1, from coordinate 18,863 downwards.
TGGCTCGTTTCTCCTATTTACTGGGTCTTGCTGCCATCTGTGCAGCAGCTCACCCCTCTCCCCAGTGGGTCTTGCTCCTGTCTGTACAATGGCTCGTTCCCCTTCCCTACTGGGTCTTGCTCCCGACTGGGCAGTGGCTCGTCTCTCCTATTTACTGGGTCTTGCTGCCATCTGTGCAGCAGCTCACCCCCCTCCCCACTGGGTCTTGCTCCCGTCTGGTCAGCGACTCGTCCCCCCTCTCGACAGCGTCTTGCTCCCATCTATTCAGCAGCTAAAAACTCCGGGCCAACATCATCCCCACCACTCCACCCAGACGGACACATCAGCATAGTTTATTATATTTAATGTAAATACTTACAATATGTAATAATCATTCTCAAGGAAACATCTGCTACATCATATGCCCTACAGGCATTTCATCGACAGTATGTTGGCGTCGGTGTGGATAACACAAAACATAACACTTGTTCTAACATTACAACTTGAAATCTTATTAAGAATTAAGAAACTACAGTGTTATAAAGTTAGACTGTAGTTTGTTCAAAAAGTGCTTCAAAGCGAACCTTCAAAACCAGCGTATAAATAGGAATCAAATTCAATTCGTTACAGTATTACCAGTTGTGACTTCGAATAGTAATTTTTCAGTGCATACATATTTATGATATTCCTTATTCTTAACCAACGGAATTCCATGTCATACTTTCAAATATTTGCATGCTGTTTACTACATTCTCTGTTTTCAAGTGTAGTGGTAAAATAAATTTTAAGGCAGCAGCAGAGGGAAAGAGGAAAGACAAAATTTCGGTAAGACGTAACAGATTATCGAGAAGAAATTTGAGTGCTAAATTAAACAAAATTTTAATGTATGTATGTGTATGAATGCATGTATGAATATATGTAAACGTAGTTTTCGTTTGAAAGTGATATCATTAAATATGACTGAGCACCACCGAATATAATTTAACATGAACTTGTCGATTCTTGCTCACGCCATGGCTAAGATGCAACGCGGTTAAATGCGATTTACTAAATTTGTTTGCAAAATACGCTGTATACGCCTTGTATAATCCAATATGTGTGACAAAGTGCATGGGTGGTATTTGTCGCATGTTAATAAGCGTCTCTCAAAGTTTTTATGCGAATTTTGTTAGCAATTGACATGCAGGCTCAAATTAACATTGGGGAAGGCTTCTTGAACGTGTTCTGTTCAACGGTCAGGTGACATATTGCGTGTTATGGTCTACCGAACATGCACAACGTAAGGATATGGGAATCTGAGAACAGATATGCGTGTAGAGAAATAGTGCGCGACAGCTTACAAGTTAACGAATGGAGCGGGCACATTTTCAACCGAAGAGTTTGGCTATTTGTCTTCACTGAAAAAAAAATCACAGACAATGACTATCTCGACATATTGAGTGAGTTTTTTTTTTTTTTTAATGTTTGGAGGGCATTCAACTACACGTCATCTTTCAACTGGATGAGGCACCACCTTAGTGGGAGTTGGCAGACAGTGCCTAACTTGATAAACAGTTTCCTAACAGAGGGATCGGGAGATGTGGTCCGAAATCATAGCCGACAAGTTGCTCGACAACCCTCTCTGAATTTGGTATTTACCAAACGAAGTTAACGACATCGGTGACCTGAAGTAAAATATTGTGCAAGCCGTTGTCACCGCTGGTGCAGAACGTTTTTAGCGAACGTAGAAGGAACTTGTGTAGAAGGAAATGTGTTGTGGTCAACTAATTACGCAACTGTAGAGATATTATTAACTGAAAAATAAAAAAAAAATCACATAAAAACTTTGAGGAAGACTGTCTAACATGCAGCGAAACCGATACATATACAATTTAACATAATATTATTTTTATTTCGTTTTGAATTTGTAAATGCTTTTAAACGGGAAACATAGGGGCTATATTGAAAATTGTGTGTATTTATATATGTTCTTATTTAACATATGAATCCCAAATGAGAACTAATTATAAACTCACATTTCCTATAATACGGAAACTCTGATTAGACACTACATGTCGGGGTGAAGTAAAGTTGCAGCAGTGTACCGGAAGATCAACCTGGGAAATTTTGTGTCCATTGCCGCATGTTCTATCTATAGCAAGCAACATATTTAGTACGAATCCGTCACGCTACCGAGGGGGGGGGGAGGCGTGACTATAGTTATACTTTGTATTACATACAACCACACGTTCATACGAGTAGCAAAGTTAATAATAAAAAAAGAGCATTTTAGTTCCATAGAAATTTTGCAAATTTGCCGTGTCCAGTTATTGTTAAATTAATTATATTGGCTAGCACATATCAATATTTATGACAACGTAATGTTAAGATTGTCTGCGTTATCCGAACATTTAATACTAACGTAGACTGGAGATAACAATAAACAAAGTTGCAATGGAATTTTAAAAGATATTGGCAATGTTAAATTTTTCGTAAAACGTAAACAATAGCATTGCTAACGTGGTAAGAATACATAACACTAGAACATTTGTAAAGTGTGACAACTTGGTAATTTTTCTAAAATGATATAAATACAATTTTTCTGTTAAATTGGAATTACTTTTAAATTGAGATCATAAATTTTATTTGATGGAGCAGTATCTTGCATTGGAAAATAAAATCCGTCTAATAAATAGGGACTGGAACATTTTGCGAATTCAACAACCTGCAGGCTAGAATCCATTGTAATATTCATACTTGAGCCCCGTTTATTCGTTCCCTGTTCTGCTGTTACGTGCATAATACAATGGATTCTAGCCTGCAGGTTATTGAATTTGCGAATTTTTTCAGTCCCTACTAATAAAACCTACACTTCAGTTGAATAGAAAACCACGGTCAAGAAAACTCTGAAAAATTACGCGCGTTCGTAACACGGTGGAATTTTCAGAACATTGATAAGTTCATAGGGACTATTAGTGCAACGATTCCATTTGTTGATTACAGACCTAGGGAGTGATTTCTCCTTGAACAAAGCGGGTCTCGACTTCTTTAGGATTATCATTCATTACAAGTTTTTGCGTGTTTTCTTCTTACTTCCCTGCTCACTCTCATTCCCATCTTCTATCCACGTCTCACACTCCTTCCCTTAACTTTTTGGTGCGTAGCTTCGCCGCTGAGCTTTGCGATAGAGAGAGAAATTGCTTCGCTTAGTCTAATCCTATTGTCGACGCCTGCTCTTAGCCTAAATAAAACCCACTTTCTTCTTACTGTCTGCATCCTGACAGGTTATTCTTTCCTTTCAGCGTGCATTCAATGTGAAGATAACATTTGACTTGGGTATTGTCTGAATTCATATCCGCTAATCTTTTGAAGATATTTCATACATTTTCCGCATGATAACATGGAACTGAAATATTAAAAAATTTTATTATTATGTGTATTACTGACAATATTTTCTAATTCAATTATCTGTTGTGTAATATCGCACGGTACACATTTATTAACAATACTTAAAAACAAACAAATACGTGGTCCTTATTAAAATGGATTAAACATTATTCACTAAAGTTAATATTCTTTGATGTTGAGATGTAAATAGGCATTCGTACATAAAACCATATCACTAAATGATATATTAAATTTTAATAATTATTCTTGGCAAGTTAATATTATGGTATATTTCACGTTGGTTTAAAAACCTAATATTAATGCTATATATATATATATCCGTGTGTGTGTGTGTGTGTATGTGAGTGCGCGTCTTTTTCATTAACAGTTATCTTGCATTTTAATTTAATGTACATAATTTACGATCATAAGTGCCAATAAAGCAATTTTGAAGTGTTGAATTATTTTCTTGTTGCGTATATATTTTTATATATTTAAACTTAGGAACGAGTATTTTTTAACATGAGTTGCAATACGTTGACGTTTAATTATATTACAGTACTTGTATGTATATATAAAGAAAAGTCAGCGTTTGTAACAAAAATATTTGCACTTTTCAATTTTTTAAAGATTTTCGGTTATTTAAATCTAAATTAATACCAAACACTCTATGTGAAAACCTATTATATTGCGCAAGCAAATAATTTTTTTTTGCGTTTATTAACATTGTTGTTCCTGGATTCAAAACAAAAATACTACACACTTACGTAAACATCTTTAATATGTAACTTACTTTATGCATTTTAAAATTTGTAGTTCTGTGAGATTTGTTAATTTTAAAATACGTAGAACCGAAGTACGTAACACATCAGTATTTTCATTAAAAATTAGGCTATGACTGGAATGTTGTACCAGCTTCAAATTAAAACCTGGCTCATTTATCATTTGTTCATTATTTTATGCTTCGTAAGGATGCTTAAAGTACTGTGAAGAAGGATATTATTTTAAGTTGTTACTTATTGCTATCCCGTTTTACATAAGTAAGCTCAACATCGGATGGCAAAAACATTTACATACACACAACATTCCCAAGCACTTATCCTATAACCCAGAGCACTGCAGGATTTCATTATATAAAAATGAAGTTAGGCTGGTAGTTAAATAACAAGAAAAATGCGAAGATAAGAAAATAATCTTTTGCAAATTACCTACGACAAACACAAGAACAGACGAAATTTCACAGGGAAATACTTTGTTAAATGCTTAATATGTTGGTGCTTTCCTTTTTTTATTGCGTATTTGACTCTAAGTAATAAAGTTAAGAGATCCATATTGTTAACTCACCTTATTAAACGATACAATAATTATACTTTAATATAAATACTTACATAGTGATAAACATAAATTTAGCAAAGGCATTACTAAGTTTTGTGATCGGTTTTATACGCGCAGTTATTTATTCTCAAATTAATAATTTCAGTCGTTTAGAGTAACTTACGTACTTACAAACTAAAAATTAGTATGTCATCGCATATTTTCTTCGGTGGTCATATTGAAGTTTGCTGTAAACAAAAATAGAATTATATCTTCTCTATTTCGAGGAATTCATGTGTCTCATTGAACATTTTTTTCTTGGAAAAAATTACGTAATACATACGCAAACATTAATAATGAACACTGCATTTTTATATAGCTGTGTCATTGTATCCTATAATTGCTTAGAGTAGACTTACCCTTAGAATAATTAAATGTTTTATGAGGCTGGCTTCAATAACATTTCTTATTTTGTAACTCATTATTTGACCGCGTATTTAAATCATCACATTTATATTGTTATGTAATGAACAGAAAAGTAGAAATTCTAAATGATCTAAGTGCCAAAAGAAATATAATTGAGTTAGTTACATCAAAATGAACTACGTGCTAGTGTCTATGTTTTACTGTAAAAGTTAAGTACCAGTAATTTACTCAATAGTTTTCATGACCGTCGACAGATTGTTTGTCCCATTGGTATGCATACTCTTGCAGTGCTGTTCTTCCTTTTTGCTCAAAAACTTATTTTTGTGCCTAGATCGTTTAGAAATTCCACTCTATAATAACTGAAAATATTATTTTATAAAACAATAAATACATTTATCGCGCATTTAAGAGGGCGTGGTACATAATTCAACGCTAGAAGCATTAATCAATAACTGTAGGTTTCTCGAAGCCAATTTTTGAAAATTACACAGCAGCAATCCTAGACAACAGTTTTAGCCAACGTTTAAAACAAAATTGTTTCCAGTGTTACGAACTTCTGAGGCACAATCTCTGACGCCGGAACCTCGTTCGTTTAGCTGCGGCGCAAGAGATCACGCGTAACGAATTAGTAATTCTGGATAAATATTTACTCATAAAGTTGGCAAATGCCATTATCTAGGATTATCATTGAGTATTTTATCCATATCGACTTCGAAAAAAGGGTATAAATCAATTGATGTTTTCAGCGTTTATTTATCTACTACGCACTTTTAGGTTAGCGTTGTTCAATTATCTAATATAGAAAATAGCACCAAAATTTTAAATCACGTTGTAAATGAATGTGCTTGTATGCCAATAATGTTTGTGGCGAAAAATGAAAAGTGTATTTCAGTTTATTTTCTGTAAGAATCCGTATTTATGGCATCGGCCACAATATTTTCGTATCTTGGCCGGCGTGTCTTCGTGCAGTTGCACCAATCCCACCCAGCTCCCGGCGGCAACGCAATAAATTCCCTTCACGTGTGGCCGAGAAAGGAAGGATGCTTGTGGGGTGGGGGAGCTATGGAGAAAAGCAATTTCTGTCCTGCTGCGTTCTGCTAGTTTCTTGCCCCACCGCTGAGGCTGTCGGAGAACTCCGGTAGCAGATGTGGCGCACATCGCTTCACGCTATGAATGTTGGAACACTGGCCGAACATTTTTAATGTTTCATCATAGTTCACGGCCTTCTCGTCAAACCTTCCTTCTTCACTTCGCATCTATGGACGGAATATAAATGTCAGTTTTATTATTAATTCATAAGTGTTTGGAACCACCTACGTTTTACTACATGCACTACCATTAAAACATATAGTGGTTTTTTTAATTATAACATTTATAATAAATTCTTTTAATTTTGCTCAGTATTATTTAAGAATCTCAACCCTCGGTTCACTTAAAAAAAAAAATACTTTGATGTTTCTCTTACTGCTGAAACGCCTGAATAAACACTCTTATCATATTATATATAAAATAACTATCTACTTAGCAACGAGGTAGTTATCGTTTTCTTCTGGCGGAAAAATTGTCACATAAGCTACATATTTTGTCATACATTAATTATTTAGTGAAATATTAGAAATTCATTATCCAAATAGTGGGATGATTTCGAATAGGTCGTTCATAAAATCGGATGTTTATATGAATTTACAAAAATAAAAATAATAGCACGTATTTTATTTCATATAAAATCTGTTTACAAGGAATCAGAATGAAGCTAACTAAATTAATGATAAACTAACAAAAATACGTGTAGAATATCGCTCAATATTAATATTGAAGCAAAAATTACGCGTAGTTGATCAAAGTCACTTAAAAATCACCATACAAAATCAAACCTCATAATTGCAAGACATATCAAGTGGTTTATTATTACATATTTATTATTTGTCTACCCACGTTCGGTTAACCCAAAAACCGGTTTGCAACAAATGCGTGTTGTACTACACATGCATTTTACCTTAACACAAAATAAATTAGCAAGTTAATTACATAAGAATAGGATAATATCATAAAACTGCATGGCCATACGTATATTTTCCAATTAATACGAAATAACGTAACCGAATTACTGTTATTTATTTACATAAAGGTAAATTATATCAACTATTTTACTACAGTGAAGAGTGGACTTGAGTTTAGTTTGTTAGGATGGTAATTTCGTCAGCTGGTCGTGCCTTAATTTGGCTGCTGGGCAAGTAAAATGTTTTACAGCCAACCAGAGTGTTGTAAATATTTGGTTGTGTGTTCCCTTTTTTGAAACAGTAATTATACCGCAGACAAGCGTTTAGTAGCTTCAATATTTTACACTTAAGTGATTTTTCTATTCCTATAAGCAGACCCAAGCACTAACGAAAAGGAGATAGAACCAGGAGATCACGTATATAAGGTTTTAAACTCATAGGAATATATGTTTAAGTTTTTGTAGGCATTTAAACCGATAGTACGCTGTGTGCTCTAAGTCCAAAATCTGCCTGCCCAGATTTAGATTCACGCATATTTTATTGCCAAACCTTAAGCTTAAAGTACCTCAGAGATTAATTCCTTATTTATTTTGACGTCTGGATTCACTTGCGATTTTTTAATTGTATTGTGTGTTCCAAGTTTCATGTAACACAACTCCTTTTGAGCAATTATCGTGGCCATCTAAGAGCCTGAACTGTCCTTGAAATATCCCATGTGAACTGGTGTTTAAGTGTAGTAAACCTAAGGCCACTTGAAACAATTGTTGAATAACTTGCCTTGGTAGAGTTTACGTCTATACGCATGCCTTCGTAGCAGAATCGTCACGTACAACTAGCTAGAGGTTTTTGCATATTCCTTCTCGCGGTGGTTTAGCAGTATTCCTGCCATGTCATACAAGTTGAATCATGATATTGGTAGTGTAAAAGGTTCGCAATATGTTTAAGCAACTGGATTTGTATTTTTTCTACTACTGCTACAGTAGGCCTATAAGTTTAAACTTCCTGCTCATGTGAAATGTTATATTACCATATTAGTCACGCAGTCCTCGAAACCAATAAATTAACGGTCATTAGGTCATGTGAAACATATGCAAATATGTATGTACATATTTATATCTGTTTTATTCACACATTTTCGGCTATATTTCATGACAGCAAAACATGCAAAACTGTAGCCTAGAACTAGCACTGTATTTACTACATGAATTGAATACTAATAATTTAAAAAATATTTTGTAATTATATTATAACTTTTATGAAACAATATGTAGGAAAATTTTCGGAAAAATTGAAAAGTACCTATTCATCGTGTACCGACCAAACTATTGGTTTTACAAGTACAGTTTAGCAGTGAAAAATGTTTCCATAATTGTTATAAATGCACCTACAGTATGTGATTTTTTTTCGTTCACGTTAGATTAACATAGGTTAAATAAGGTTAAGTTAGATAACCTAACCTTACCGAACCTTACGAAAGCTTAGGTTATGATGTCTAACATTATCTTATCTAACCTAATCTGATGTAACATGAGGTATAATTTAAAATTTAAAGCAAAATTTTCTTAACGTAGGACTACTTCTAACCACTAGAGAGCCATTTCCATCAATAAACAATTTTTTTTTTAAATTAGTAGTTTGGCCGTTGTACGATGAATAGTTCCTTTTCATATTTTCCTTATTTTTAAGCACATAGTCCCTCCCTACCTATAAACGCAGTGCTGGATCCAGCTCTGATTTTTTACAGTTACAAAAAAAACTTTGCATATTATTTTACTTCGAATGTAACGCATACTGATTGCATTAAAGTCACGAGTGCTAAAACCTGTATTATTGGAACCGAGACATAAGGTTTCAGGAAGCTATAAATATCTTTACACAACATTTCACATCAGTTTATGTCTAATTTCTATATAAAACGTAATGTTATTCCTACCGTTAATTCAAACATATGTTTTACGTCTAATTGATTTTTACCCTTATTACCAACTTGCACAAAATTATCATTACAAACTACAAATGTTTCAAATACACGTGGCTGTTAAGAGTTTTACAACCACAAAAATAAATGCAAATTTTGATTACCAAAATGTTATTTAAATAAGTTCCCATTACCATTAACAACAAAGAAAGTATTATAGAATTCCCTTATTATTTACAATAAACATCGGACTCTCTTAAAAATCTGTGTGTAAAATAATCGCAATGGACACCCATAGTTAAAAATTGGATATACGTAGTGTTGCAGTTTTTTGACCATTTGTATACAATAATCCTCTATGTAGGTATAGAAGTGAAGCCACGTGTAAGTACAGTCACATTTGCTGTTACATCAAATGTAGGTGGTTGCCTTCATTCCACATGTGTGTCATGTGCAAAGACAAAATTAATTTATCTTTGTTTTGACCGTCATAGTTGTGCAAGTAAAAAGCAACTCGGTCTCCATCACACTATGATTTCAGAAACTGTAGTGGACATGAAGCAATCTCATTAGTACCTCTCCACCCAGCATAGCAGTGCTCTGTATTCTTTCCTCAAGTCATCAATAGTGAAGTTGAGGACACAGAGTCATTTGTTATAAACTCTTAAAATAAAAACAGTGAGTATTCACAGTTTTGTACTGATTTTACACGGATTAAATTTGTTGAAACTGCGCCGTCGTAAAACTGTCGATAACTACAGATTGCAACTGTAAAATAATCTTAAGGGACGAATCAAAGATTTTCACTAATTGAAAAATTAACTCAAATTTTTTACCTATGTGTACCAAAAATTGCGTAATTTCACATTAAACGCAATCCTGAATTGTTTCTACTGTATGTCATTAGCTCAAGAAAAAAAATGCCCCAGAATAAATATAAACTTCAAGTAATGCTGCGAGGATTCGAACCCAAGACCATCGTCACACTATTGTAAACACTCTTTTAATACTTGCTCAAGTGACCACTTAGCAAATTCAGCTTAGAAAATTAACTATTTATTGTTGTTAATTAATTATGTTTGTCAGTTTTGTACATAGTTTTCTTAGTAAAAAAATGTATAAAGTGTAGAGTTTAGAAAGCATTATTACTTCATACTGAGCAACAGAGCAATATTGTACATTACTTGACCTCAGCTGTCTACAACAACCAAATTTTAAAAAAAATATTGTAATGTGCTGTAAATATTACTGTACATTTTAGCTTATCGTATCAAGTCAAAGAATTTCCTTTAAAAACTAGAAATTCAAAGTATATTTCATGCTTGCTTTGTAAATGGCGGGAAAATATTTATTACGTGCAGACTAAGAACATGTGAAATAGTCAGTGCCGTGAAATTTTCGCGAAAAGAATTTTGCCTCAGTTCGTTCCAATGCCGTAAGTGCACATCTGTAGTTCTGATTCATAGCCAGTGATTTGATATTTTAACTCTCATGTGTCGTGTGCTTCTACCCGCAAGTAACATACGTGTGGTGTTGCAGTAATGTAACTGTGGTTGGCACACGCAAATGAGAGACGTCACTTCACACAGACACGCTGGCAGAAACTATGAAGAAGAGCTGCAGATGTGCACACGAGACACTGAAACAAACTTAGTGGGGTGGGTTAACTTAAAAACATTTCACATCTGGCAACCAATGCGCCTCTTTGGATTCAGATAGTACATGGGTAAAAGAGTCTAACAGATAGTACATGGGGAAAAGAGTCTAACAGATAGTACATGGGGAAAAGAGTCTAAAAAGCCCGGGACACAAATTTTTTAGGCCCCCCTGCGGTGTTGATGATGTAATCAATATGGTCGTCAAAATGTTGTGACACGCTTCGACATTTCGCTACATAACTAGTTTTTGATGTTGATACTATCAAATATTGTTAGTGATTATTGATCTGGAGAAAACACGCTTTCCAACAGAATATTTTACAGCAATGTCAAAATTATTAATATCAGAAATATTTTAAACTTTATAAAAATTTAGGTCTCTAACTTTGAATTTTTCTAAACATTTCGCTAAATAATTTGGAATCTGTTAAATATAGCTGAAAATTTATCCTACACTTTTTTGTTCGTTCGAAAATTTCCTTTAAAATGGTATATATGACAACTATTGTATCACAAACTATATCTAAAAATTTGCGAAAACAATGTAGCATTCTACAGCGAGTTGTTATGGCAACAATGTAATTCATATTGGTTCCGAAAAGTAATACAGATGCTTTATAATTATTTTATTTAGAATATGTAATTAGTCCAGCTTTTGATGAATATGTACATTAATTATAGCTTTTTAGGGTTTTTCTTTTTCAGATCCTACGCAGGTTAGAAATTTAAATATTCGGGCGCAACATCAAAAATGTACTAGTAAATAAACTAGATGTAACAAAACATATTCCATTAAGTAATACTAAATATGTGTTTCTTTTTCAGGCAGACATAGTGTGAGGAACTTCACTGTGTCAAGAAGAAGACTGATTCTGTGTACCTCTAGAGAAAGACAGAATTTTTCCAACCATGTCCAAAAAGAGGAAGCATGAATTGGTTGATGCTACGACTGAGTCAGTGGTAACTCCGTTTGTATGGGAATTGTGTTTGTTATGCCAGGAGCATTCAAAAGAGCACTTAATCATTCCGAAGTATGAAGGTGGCGAAAAATCTGGCAATTTTTGCTGAACATGGGGAGCTTCCAAGTGCTATAAGCAGTTTGGATCAGTTGGACGATGGAAGTGGTCTTTCACAAACACTAGTAGCCCATGCAGCAAAATATCACAAATCTTGCAAAAACAAATATGACAGTCAAAAGGCAGAAAGACTATCTAGTGAAAAGAAACAGAAAGGACGTCCCCATTGCTCAGACCAAACCCCATCTACATCAAAATTAACAAGATCATCATTATTTTGTTCAGATGTGAAAAAGGTGTGCTTGTTTTGTGATGAAGGAGAAGGTAGAGACAAACTTGTGACTGCATCCACACTGGGTACTGGGCCTACAATTCTTAGTCATGCTTTATAATTACAAGATGACAAACTGTTGATAAAGTTGTCAACAGATTTGGTAGCATTAGAAGCGAAATATCACAAACTATGCTATACTCGCTTTCTAACACGTGCAAGAACAGTTGAACGTTCTCGAAGAGAAGATTGCCACAATCCTGAAGAAGTTGTTTATGGTACTATTATAACGAAATTGATTCAATACATGCAGGATATGTACTCATACAGCAGTACTTCTCCAGTGTTTAAACTTTCTTATCTTACAAAAATAGTATCTCAACGCATGACGGACATGGGGATACAAACTGACGAAAAGAATATCAATAGAACACGTCTTAAGGAACAACTATTAGCATTTGTACCTGGTCTGAGTGCAAATAAGAGTGGACGTGAAATTATTTAAGGTTTGAAGGTGATATTGGCGATGCCATTCGCGATGCCTGTGCATTTAATGACTTTAGTGATGGTATGTGTTTAGGACGGGCAATAGGAATTTTACGAAGACATATTTTTCAAGATTTTCCTAAATTTGAAGGATCCTTTAAGAATGCATTTACTGCTTCCACGTCTGTACCTTCTGTTCTTCTCAATTTTGTACGTATGTTATTAGAGGGTCCCAATATTGACTCGGATGTCTCATCAGAAATGCCTGAACATAATGCAGGATTGTCAATTGCCCAATTGATAAGGTATAACAGCATTAAGCACAATAGAAAAGAACATGTTCAGAGTGTACGTCACTCTCTGGAGAGAGAAACACCACTCCCACTGTATGTAGGTCTCATGATTCATGCTGTCACTAAGAAGAAAATTATAGATAAACTTTGTCGTCTGGGGTTGTCTGTTCCATACGACGGGTGCAAGAATTATCGGCCACAGTCACAAATGTATTGTGTAAAAAATATATGAAGGAAGGTGTTTACCCACCAAAGTTGTGTCCCACTGTGTTTGTAACATCAGCTACAGATAACATTGATCACAATCAATCTTCTTCTACTGCAATTACTTCTTTCCATGGTTCAAGTGTTACGATTATTCAGCATCCTTACAGTGAAGCAACTATGGAGAATAACGATGACAGTATTGGTATCCAGCAGTGGAACAAAAAAATTGTCAGTGGCCTCCCTGAATATTACACTACTCTCCCTGCAACTGGTAAAGTTATAAGTGACCCACCTTTGCCAACTGTCAATCCACATTACACTGAACATGATCCAGCCTTCACCCCTAGGCAAGTTTTAAATCCTTGGCTTAACTCTGTCCTGGAGAGATTGAATATTGATGATGTACAAGGAATGGAGAATGTGCCTAGAGTATCGTGTGCTGCTTTTCATGCACAAAATGAAGTTGGTGAATGAAAAATAAGGTGTAATGCATCATTGCTTCCACTTTTAAATGACGAAATTGCTACCCCAGCAATGGTACGTCATATGATGGATATCATAGTCATTGCTTCCTCAAAATTGAATGGAAATCAAACACCAGTTATTATATGTGACCAACCAGTATATGCTATTGGGAAGCAACTGCAATGGAAATTTGCTGACAAGTAGGGCGAGGATCGCATTATTCTCATGATGGGTGGTCTCCACATAGAAATGATGGTCATTAACTTACTTGGCAAGTGGTTAAATGACAGTGGATGGACTGAATTAGTAACAACCGCTGGTATTGCAAGTTCTGGTGTTGCAGAATCCTGCCTTACATCGTCGCATGTAAAAAGATCTCGGTATGCTCATGAAGTTACTTTAACTGTCTTGCATTGTCTACAGGTAAAAGCATTCAACAAAGCGTGTGAAACAAGTTCCAGCATCAGCTACGAAGGCATTGAAGCGTGGATTTTGTCGAAAACATCTGAATGTCCTCAGTTCCAATATTGGAACACAGTCATCAAACTGGAGTCCCTTCTAGTGCAGCTTGTATTGAGTATTCGTACATCTAACTTTACAATGTACATCGATACTTTGGCTCAGTTATGTCCGTGGACATTTCCATTGGATGCAGTCCACTATTCTCGTTGGTTGCCAGTATTCGTACGCACTCTTCAGGACCTTCCAGAAAAACATCCAGATATACATGCTGAATTTCTTTGTGGCAACTTTACGAGCAGCAAAACGGCCATTCCGTTTTCTGCTATATCAGATGATCAGATTCATGAACACAACAACAAATTTATAAAGGATGAAGGTGGAGTTATTGGAATCATCGATAGTGAAAATGCCCTGCTTAAGTGGATGGCAGCAGACACCAGGATCAGTTCTTTAATTGAAGAATTTGAAGAGAAATCAAATTTAAAATATGACAAAAACGTGGGAGCAAAGCATCATGAAGATAGCAGTGCGTTTGAGAAAAGGTTCTTTGCCCATGCCAGAGAAATGATTAACGTCCTAAACGAACAAGGGAATCCATTTGAAGAAACAGATTTGGTGTCAATAGGGAGCTCCAAACTAATTCCAAATGCCGAAGCTGTGGCATGTGTTACAGAAGCATATACTATAGGACTAAAAAAGTTTGATGAATATGTCGTGTCCCGTCTCGATCAAGTTCGAAATTCAATTCATGAGATTATTCCTCGAACCAATAGTCACATCTTCAAGACTATAACAAAAAAAAAAACAGATAAGGGAAAGTCCAAGATTGCTAACTTGCGTAAAGATTCCAACTTGTTCTGCAGATTGTATGTCGCATCTGAATCCCGGGATGGCGACATTAACGATTTCTTCTCGCATGAAAACCAAAAATACCCACCATCTATTTCAGATGATGGAAAATTACGAAAACCAACCAATAAGGCGGATATTGTTGAATGCATTCAAGCAAAATGTGGCTTTATCTTTAATCACAGCCAACCAAATGTAACAGCAAAAATGTTTGATGGAGCGGCCGTAACACACATGCTTAATCCTGGTTTTGCTACAACATTTTCTGGATACTACGAACATGTTTTCCAACCATATTTCAATAACCAACTGAAGAATTGTTCACGAATAGATATTGTATTCGACAGATATACTAGTAACAGTTTAATAACTGATACCCGTGAAACTAGAGGAAGTGGCATAAGAATTAAAGTCTCAGACTGTACTGCACTCCCAAAAAAATTTAAGCAATTCCTATGTGTCAATGAAAACAAAACACAGTTGTTCCAGCTGCTAGCTAAGAAAATGGTGGAAGACGAGTATCCAGGAAAACATGTTGTATGTACTTATGATGACAGAGTCCTTACATCAACAAATATGGATGTATCAAGCATTTCTCCTACCTCGCACGAAGAAGCAGATGGCCGCCTACTTCTCCATGTTAAGCATGCAGTAGAAAGTGGACATACGCGCCTCTTAATACGAACTGTAGACTCAGATGTAGTAGTTATTTCAATATCACTGTTCCAAAAAATACAATGCATTGATGAACTATGGATTGAGTATGGTTTTGGGAACTACAGGAAATTCATTCCAGTTCATGAGATTTGTGCCAAACTCTCACATGAAATTTGCAGCAATTTGTTGGCTTTTCATTCTGTAACTGGTTGCGACTCAGTTTCCACATTTTGTGGCGTTGGCAAGAAAACAGCTTGGAAGGTCTGGATGTCATTTCGTAAAATTGATTTCGTATGGCATCGCTCTGTACAGGCACCTCTGATATTGATGGTGAATGTCATGATCTGTTGCAGCGATTTGTTATTCTGCTTTATGATCAAGCATCAGATCTTCAGAGCATCAATGACTGCAGACGAGTATTATTTACAAGAAAGAATCGAGCAATCGAAAACATACTCCCTACAGCAGATGCTCTAACACAACGCATCAAACGAGCTACTCTCCAAGCAAGAATTTGGAGCAACAGTCTCGTTGCACAATACACAATACCTTCGCCAACCAAGTGGGGATGGATGGTAACATCAGAAGGATCATACAGACCTATCTGGACAACTATTCCAGAAGTGTCAAAACACTGTGTACAACTTACCTCCTGTACTTGCCGCAAGCGATGCACATATTGTAAATGTGTTAAAATTGGAATACGTTGTACGAAACTTTGTGAATGTGAAGGACAGTGCTCCGACAGTGATCAATAATCACAAGTGAATTTACATTAATCATTTCGAAACCATTGCATATGACAGTGAGGTATTCTTTTATTTGGATATTATGGCTAACATTAGTGTATTTGACAATGCTATGTAGTGCTACATTGTTTTCGCAAATTTTCAGACATAGTTTGTGATAAAATAGTTGCAGTATATACCATTTTAAAGGAAATTTTCGAACGAACAAAAAAGTATAGCGTAAATTTTCAGCTAGATGTAACAGATTCCAAATTATTTAGCGAAATGTTTAGAAAAAATAAAAGTTAGAGACCAAAATTTTTATAAAGTTTAAAATATTTCTGATATTAATAATTTGGACATTGCTGTCAAATATACTGTTGGAAAGCGTGTTTTGACCAGATAAATAATCACTAACAATATTTGCTAATATCAATATCAAAAATTTGTTATATAGCGAAATGTCGAAGCGTGTCACAAAACTTCGACGGCCATATTGATAACGTCATCAACACCGTTGGGGGAGGCGCCTAAAAAATTTGTGTCCCGGGCTTTTTAGACTCTTTTAACTATGAACTATCTGAATCCAAAGGGTCGCATTGGTTGCCAGATGTGAAATGTTTTGGCATGTTTTTCAGCTATCCCACCCCACTAACTGGGGCAAAATTCTATTTGCGAAATATTCATGGCCCTAGAAATAGTTGATACGTCATTTTTGTTACGTGTTAAAATGTTAGTTTTTAAATGTAGATTACATAGTAGAATTTGTATTTATTGAATAATGATATAAATTTATTAATTCAATCTGTTATGTCAATATGGTGTTTACTCACATTTTATCAGTTAACGTTGCCAAAACAACAGATTCGCCAAAGAAAAAACTTGAAACTGTTTGTATCTGTGAAAATTTCACAGATTCTAATTAATAGTGCAGTAAAGGGAAGAAACGTTACCGCACTGTTGTGCAGGAAGTAACTGCTTGTAAATTAAAGTATGCAGCTACATATTTGATAAAGTTTTTCAAGATGTGAATCGATGTATGCATTTACAATAACTCCTTATCCTCTTAATTTCTCTCTTTCTCGCTGAATACACAACCTTTTATTTCTTATGGATGAAAAATATATTAACTTCTGGCGAGAAAACGTTTTTGCAAGTATAATTCATCCAATGGCATCTTCGGTGGTTTCTGACATTCTTGTAGTAGATTATCTAAATTCCCTTATTGTTTGCCTTCATAGGTAACTGAATTATAGAATAGGGCATTATAATAACTACATAGAAATATAAATTTATCATTCTGTAGAGCCATAAGAACAGTAATATTACAGAAACTTTTCTGCAACATTGCCACTACGCACCAGTTTGCGGTACGAGAGGTATTGGGTTCGAATCCCAGGTGCGGCTGGTTGTAAATTAGTGTTCGCCTCAGTTTATTAAAATGTGTCACATAAAATTTTCCTCAACGTTAACTCGGGTTGCAAGAATTAACTTGTCACTAAAGGAGGGGAAAGTTTGGGCAACGATCAAGTGTTTAAACTTTGCCACAATGCCAAACATAATAAAATTGATGGCGCGACGGTAACAAATTTGACTCACATTCGGGACGACTTGGTGTTGATCCCCGACTCCCTATTTCGGTTTTCCGTAATTGGTTGTTTTCCCGCAATCACCCCAGAAGAACTATCGGATGGTTCCAAATATATATGCCATGGTCGCTTCCTCTGCCAGTTTCTGTCATTAGGTTCATGGTCTCGAATGACCTCGCTGTCAACGGGACGTAAAGCTCCCTTACCTTACCTTGACGTTTCTAATAAACTTTTCATAATATCAGGGTGTTATGTAGACATACTGTTAATATGGTGTGATGCTACTAAGTATCCTTCAAATTATTTTTAAAAAAATTCTTTGAATTTGTAATTTTTAAAATTATTTTATAATTTTTAAACCCATCAAAGTTTATATTTCTATACCAAATATTACACAGGAGGAAATAAATGGTTTTTAAACGTTGTGCTATTAGCACTTTTGCTAATGAGCCAAACTGATATATTAGAAGTGAATCGGAAGTATATATTAAAAATATACCTCTACACTTAAAATAGAGTATAGTTGTAGGTAGCATACTTTTGTTAAAATAGAATCAACGAAACAGTTTGGTTGTTGGTACTACTCTGGACAGTTCCTTCAACAATCTGTTTTGTAGAAGTTACTATCTGGTTTGTAAAAGTAACTAGGCTCTTAGTTTCTTCTACAAAACAGATTGTTGAAGGAGCTGAATAGAGTAGTACCAACAACCAAACTGTTTTGTTGTTTCTATTTTAACAAAAGTATGGTACCTGCAACTATTATCTTTTTTCAGTGTACGTTTGTACAAAATTTAACGTTATTAAAAAGTACTTAATCGTTTATTAGAACGGGTGTTATATTATTAAGGGTACAATTTAAGCTGAACTAATATCGTTAGCTGCTACACTGAGAAAAAAATTTTGTTGATGCAAACAAAATTTGTTTGAATCAACCAAATCATTTGTTTACAGAGGGGCAGCGAAATATTTGTTTGCTTGTACCAAATTATTTTGTTCCCTCGATTTGTTTGAGGCAAATAGCTGAATTTTGTTAGCAGTACCAAATATTTAGGTGGTCATAAAAATATTTCGTTGGACATATTAAATGCGCATACAATACTTTAAGAACTCAAAAGATTATATTTTATAAACTTGGAAAATTTCTAAAATTTTAAAAGCTAAAAAAAAAAAAAAAAAAAA
>PNEQ01038524.1:0-76815 GCA_003012365.1 Medauroidea extradentata | reverse complement strand
TGCTTTGTATGGGCCTGCAGTTCTATGTGCAGTGCTTGCAGTCCCTGCGGTGCTTTGTATGGGCCTGCAGTTCTATATGCAGTGCTTGCAGTCCCTGCGGTGCTTTGTATGGGCCTGCAGTTCTATGTGCAGTGCTTGCAGTCCCTGTGGTGCTTTGTATGGGCCTGCAGTTATATGTGCAGTGCTTGCAGTCCCTGCGGTGCTTTGTATGGGCCTGCAGTGTTATGTGCGGTGCCTGTGGGGCGATGTGCGGTTCCTTCTGTGCTATGTGCTGTACCCGGGGTGTTATGTGCGAAGCCGGAAGTGCTATGTGCGGTGCTATGTGAGGAGCACACATAGTTGTGTGAGGAGCGTACATATTGGTGTGAAGAGATGGTTGTGGAGTGTGTGGAGTAATGTGTGGAGCATGTGAAACGTTTGTGAAACCATGCACAGCGTAAGTAAACGGGTGAAGAGATGCGTGTTGAGAGTGTGGCGATGTGTGTGGTGTGTGCATATTTGTGTGAGGAGATGGTTGTGGAGAATGTAGAGACATGTCCCGGGCATGTGAAGAGGGAGTGACCATTGTCATTTTAGTGGAAATTACATTGATGTGGCCTATAACAACTGCAATTTGTTAAGAAGACGTCGGAAGAAACATTCTGTATTTATTTACAACTTAACATTTGATGTAAACTTTATATTCAGAGAATTGGCAAAAGAAGAAAGGATATTATCGTCATCCCACACAACGAGAAAAAATAATTTACATTATTTTGGAAAATTACTCGGTGGCAAGTTAGCCATACTATTTATCGACAGCTTTCGATTCACGGCCAGCAGCCTGGCGTCAGTAAACTCTCTTCCTCAAAATTCTGCAACACTTTAAAACTCTTCAGAAAAACGAAAAGTTATACAATGAAAGTTTAAAATATACAATATTTCGTAATTCGTGTTACAAGAACAAAATTAAACAAATAACATATTATGCAGTCATCTATATAAAAGAAAATACTTAAACGAAAGTACTAAAAGTTATTGTGCGACACTGAAACAATATACTTACCAAAGTTCAACATACGGAAAATTATCTCAAACCAAATATTTAAAACGAAAAACAGACTTTGTAGGCCTAACACAGAAAACCAAACAGCAAAATGCAATATCCACGAGGGAGAGAGAGGATGGTGGATAGAGAGAGAGAGAGAGAGAGAGAGAGTAAGAGAGAATAATAGGATCACGTAAACAAAAAATTGAACCAAAAGGAAAAATATTTTAAAGAACAGAACAGAAGATAACGTACTAAACATGTTAAACATAATAAAAATGAACCATACCTTCTGCATATGAGCGAAATATTTTACAAGGTAAAGATATCGATATGTAACTGTATAAATGTTAAGGAATTTTAAAAAAAAGTAAAAACAAACATGAGAAATAATCTTCACAGATTAAGTACAGAAAAAAATTTCAAGAATTCTAGCACACGTAAATCTGTAAAATCCGAAACGGGAATAAATAACTTAAAGATCGTGCACAAGTCGCTAAAAATAGTAC
Source organism: Medauroidea extradentata (assembly GCA_003012365.1). Taxonomy (NCBI): domain Eukaryota; kingdom Metazoa; phylum Arthropoda; class Insecta; order Phasmatodea; family Phasmatidae; genus Medauroidea; species Medauroidea extradentata. The sequence goes on along the minus strand of PNEQ01038524.1, from coordinate 75,279 downwards.
AAGTTTTACATACAAGGTAATAAGTATTATGCTAAAGAAATTATGGAGACAAGGATAGACATGTTACTTGGTTGGTTATAGCTTAAGTTCGGTTAGAGTTGTATTTCAGCTCTAAGTACGTGTTATATAAATGACCTACCTATAATATAAATTCTGCCAAGCCCTGACAAGGCAGAGCAAGGATAACATTTTCCATGAATTACAAGAAGGCATGTACTATACGAGGTTAAGAATTGCTAACCTACACTACTTAAAAACCCCTCCGAAAAAAGTATATAATTAGACATACACAAGTGAAACATATTAAATGCATTAAGGAATAGAAAATACCATAAGAATTTAAATAATTTCCTGCTGCGTACGATAACATATAACTGAAAAAGAAAGTCATAAAAAAGGTGAAATATTATAAGTGTACATATCACTTTAGTCTTTCATTAAAACGTTGGTGAAATATTATGGTGTCTACCAAGAGCAAAGGAAGAGCCAGGTGAGAGAAATTAATGAAAAAACCAAATATTTCATTAAATGGTATTATAGGTGAAGCAACCTGCGAGCTACACAGAAATAATGGTGAAGGTTCGGGGTACATCGAACATGGATTTGATAAGGATCGAGTCATTAATATGCAGTACCTGAAAAAGCGACTTTATGGGGTAAGTGCTCCTAGCAGTGAGACTTGGAAACAAAGACGGCCTGAACTAACTACAAATATATCACCAATGCTATATAGCACACGACACTGGAATCAAGACGACGTGCAGAGCTACGAGCTCTCCTGGTGGAAAGACTCAGCACCGAAGTCTGAATAATTAGTGTTACCCAGGGGGAAATCAGTAAGTAACTACGTGATAGTCAGCCCTACCTGGAGGGTAACTATACTAATAAAATAAACAATATGGAGGTTGGAGCCTATTGGGGAGCTAGAAATCAAGACAACTGACAGTAACCAAGATGGTGGATGAACAGGCTAACAAGGGAGGGTATCAAATACGGTTGAGTTTACATATATGGAACCAGGGATCTGGCTTCTAGGTTGCTGCAATAGAATCGACTATACTAAACTACTATTTTGCAAATAAGGTTTATTTAAAAATATTTTTATTTGTGAATAGTTTAAAATTTTGTTACTTGATGGCAAGTTTTTCTGTCGTATGAATCAATTTAGAGAAACGCTTACTGTAATTCGTAGCGTTACTCTATACCACGTAAAAAAATGACTGGTGAAATGTTACAAGTACGATTCAGGAAATAGGGCATTAAATTCGGTTCGAATAAGTAAGCTTGATACACAATACTACATCTGTTTTAAGGCGATATTACATGTTTGGATGAATACCTTTAGTATACCTTTATTTTTATTCCAATGGTATAATTATTGCTAGGTAAATCAGCAAATATATATTTCGAATTACATTACCTCGAAAATAAAATCATACAAAATGTCATGGTCTTTGATTAAAATAATTTACATGTCAGAGTATTGTAGGTAGAGTTTAAGCATTTTCAATATTAGATATTTGAATATTTAACGTAAACCTCACTTAATGTTTTGTTCCTTTTAAACAGGAGTTCGTCATTGTATCGCTGAATAGAAACCTAATTCCCTGTCTCAGACTCCCAAACACATTTAAGGTACCATTTAAAACAAGGCTGAGAAGAAATGTCTTTTTTTCTCGTAGTAATATTTAAATATTTTTTTTACTCTGCTTCATTCCATATACATTTTTGGACTTATTATTTTTAAGCTACTCTATATATTTGTGAAAAATATGGAACTATTTACGAATGTGAAAAAAAGGAATTCCTTATGTAAACGATTCATTATACAAAAAATTCTGCACTTAAGTATACTAGAGGACAGACTTGATGAGGTTTTAATATACGTGAATAAGCAATGCTTCCTCGACTGTAAGCACTTGCGAATAAAGCTAATTTTATCTTGTGATGTTGAATCGATATTACTGAGTAATTATTTGAAGCAATACTTCATGGAGTATTAAGATCGTTAATCTGTAAAACATTTAGTTTTCATACCTTCCCTTTTCATAAATATAATGAACATTTCATGCTTTTTATTCGTGCAGTACATCGTCAGGAACAAAAATGGTCTTCTTATTGCAAGCTCTTGGAATGAACCGTTTATAATAAAATTGCACACAATTGTTGCTGTGACGATAATGGAACGCATGTTACGTGGCCATAAAGTGATACTTGGGCTTAGAATTTTTTGCTTTGTACGTGCGCCGGGCTATCAAGAAATACAACCCATGATGCAGCTTTTAAAAAGAATTTTGCAAAATCAATCCAATTAAATGTTAAATTCTTAGGCCTGACAGAAAATTTATTTTTATTCAATATCCGTGTGAACATCCCTACTATTTTTCATGAAAGGGAAAGATTTTAAAGCAGAATTTTTTTTTTCATGTAAACGATCGCAATAGTATTTAACATCACGGACATAATTGTCATTACACTCCTAAACTTTATTGTTATTTTTAATTGCTATTTTACGGGCTTTCACCTCCCTTATTAACTTGTGTTAAAAGTGTCCTATATAATGTGTGTTTATTTTTTCATGAGGAATCATTCCCAGAGTATGGGCTATTAATTTCCTTACACCCTGTATAAGTATTAGGTATACACACTTTGGTTAACGTCAGAAAAATTGACACCTACTTATGGGCAATGGTTTTTAATATTTAGAATAATGAGTCACTAATACAACAAATTCTAAACTATAAAACTCCTCTTAGATGTCCACGACACTTTTGTACTTTAAATTTTGTCTCGAATTATGCTGCTTTCAAAAAATGTAAGCAGTTGCTGCAAAGATGTATCTCTCAAATTTTACTGAAGTTATACGATACAGATATTGTCTCAAATTTTGTTCGTATTACAACTTCAATTTTCGCTTGATTAATTTTAGTCGTGTTTTCTAGCAATAGTCCAGCAACTGAGACGTTTTTTTTAACAAGTTTTGTGGTTTTGTAGGGCACACTATGTTCGATTATCGAAATAATTTTTGCAAGATGGATTCCTCTGGAGGAGAGAAGCTCACTTGTTGGGATTGTGATGACTGGTACCTCCATGGGTGTGATATTTGGAATGGCCATATCCAGTGCCATATCATATCACTGGGGCTGGCCAGCTGTATTCTACTTCACAGGTAGGAAAGTTTTATTTTAATAGTTATTAGACCTTGCGAGGTGGCACAACTATAACACTCACATTTTGGAGGATCTGGATTCAGTTCCCAAATCCAATCATCCTGAGTTCGGCAATTCATGATTCCCCGAATCTGTTCCAGGTTAATTCTGGAATGTTTCTCTCCCAGTATGTGTTCTTGTGTCAAATTGTAACTGCCTGTAACGGCCTTGTTGTCGAAGAGACGTAACTCCAAATTTTATTTTATTAAATTATAATTCTGTTCAGAACGAGACCGTAAGAACTTATTTTAACGTATACGAAAATATTATTAAGTGTTATAGTTTGAGGAAAGCTTGAATAAATCCCAACTACCGCATTTTACTTAAATAGAATATGACTCCATGCCTAGGTCCAGTTCGTGTATTTGTCAAGAATAGTTAAGTTGTTAAAATAATAGAACAAATTCATTGACAGAAGCTTGCATTTTGATTGAAAACCGTCCATTGAGAACTAACTGAAGAATTCGATTTCTTAAAAAAAAAAAAATTATTCACTGCTTTGAAAATCCATCATGTTTAGTTAAGGAACAATAATCAATTAAAAATATTTAACAATAAATAACTTAGCAAATTACACCAACACCACAGTGAAGTTAAACCCATATACCCCGTTCATTTTGGATAAATACAATTTTTTGCAAAAATCAAAAGTAGAATGTTTGATGAATTTATTGACTGAAACCGGAAGATATTGCAATTTTTTCTAAAACATCAAAACAGCTGTATATTTGTTCTACTTTCGGATATGGATAAAAGTTATTTTGGACCGACTTGAATATAGTTGCGCCGATAACGAACCTGTAATTCAACGATGACCATATATCTTCCCAAACTACCAAAGTTGAAACTGCCTGCATACTGGGGAAACAGCCATGTAAGAGACAGCAAATACTAGAGAATCTATAAGAAAAACCTGCAGGTTATCCAACTTGAATCTTCTTCCTGTAACTAGTCTTGTAGCATTTAAACGCATCAGTGTTTTTCGTAACATCGAAAAACCTGTGGCAGTCAGCCAGTACTCAGTCCATTCTTAAGCTTTTAGGGTGCCAAACAAACTAGTTTTGTCGTAGAAATTAGTTTCATAATCATGTTTTTTTTTTAAGTTTCAATGAAACGGAGAAGTGCTAACCGAAGGGTACACCTCGAGCGTTGAGGTCTTCTCATGACAACTTCCTTGAGTTTTAGCACCGCAGCAAATTGGGAACTGAATATAAATATACCGTTTTATAAATCTCGTCTTAAAAGTGAGTATAGGCAAACCACTTGGGATATCTAAAACGTATTGACGTGACAAAATGTTTTGAATTTCCCTTCGGTTTTTAGATGTGTTGCATAGAAGTATAAATCGGCACAAGAAATCAACTTACATTTTTTTTTAAACTGATTCTGGGTGCAGCATTTATAAGAAATAAAATGAGTGAACTAACTACTTGTAAAAATACAATATTCATTATTTTGTATTTAGAGTGAGCAAATACATAATGTGTTGTCTTCATCTTTTATGTTTGCCCAGGCAGTATTGGAATAGCTTGGTACATAGTCTGGCTTGTCATAGCGAGAGATAATCCGGCTATGGACAAAAGGATTGCTTCCACGGAGCTTGCATACATTCAGCAGTCATTGCAGAAATCAGTGCCACGTAAAACTCAGGTAGGCAACTCTTCTAACAATGACAATTGACTATGATAGTGTTGTAGTATTATTTTGTTGCAGTAGGTAGGTTATTTAATTTTAGTCCAATAATACTCAAATGTGATATAATTTATTTTGGCTGGTTTGTTTATTCAAATCTTATAGGATTAATGAAGGGCAAATCATTTTAATGCGCTTAAAAATACTTCTATCCATTTTTAGTTTTATTATTTCTGTTATTAATACCATGCTTCTTAATTAAATTATCAGCGTCTTGAAGCTTCCCAGGAGTTTATACATATATATATATATATACACATGTGGTTGTTATATGTACATATATATGTATACTCACACATTGAGTACGAATTTGACCGACAAAGTTTGTGGGGCGATTCCTTATGCTACAGTTTGGCCGGAAAAGCATACTACGGGCGTTATGACCACATGAAAATGAATGTGCAGAATCGATTTAAATGAACCTATTGAAAACCGCTGGAGGTATTGCAAAAAGCAAAAGGATTCATGTTTGAGGATTAAAAGACCTATTTTCTGACGACATGATATTGGTACGAATCAACATCCTATTTAGGAATATGGGGTATACGAGATTGCGATCGTATGTCATTTCGTACTTGTAACGTTGTCTCGTGGTTTGATGTTTATAAAAGAACATGTATTTAACAACAAAAAAGATCGCCTTGGTAAAACACCCTCCGGCCAACAGTTTCCCCAACAACAATGACCGACCTATCTACGGGTAGATTGGAGTCGCGTACTCCTATGCATGTGTCTCCTATGCATGTGTGGTTATGCATCTAACCAGGTACTGCTACTACAGGAGTGGCGGTGATCAGGCGGCCACATATCTTTAGTACTCCAACGTAGGCGATAAGGGTTCGATGCCCGGTGGGGAGCATGTGAAAAAATCCGATGGCAGCAGCGGTGTCGGCTGTGGAGTCGAATGCGGTACACGTGATGTTTGAACACTGTTTTCTAACAGCGCTGGACAACGCTAGTTATGTTCATGTATATGAAGGCGGAGGCCGTGTTCTGCGTTGTTATGGAACGTTATTCGTGGCCTAAACTCGCCGAAAAGCATCTTGTGTATCTTGTGTATGGTGAGGTGGGGGCTAATACACGAGCAGTACAACACTTGTACAGAGAGCGATATCCGAACAGAAGGCAGCCTCATCACACAACGTTTACTACACTGCACTGCGGGAGACTGGCCACATGGATGTGACGAAACCAAATACTGGCCGTCAGCGCCATGTACATATGAACAAGTGCTGCAAATTGTTGAAAACAATCCAACCGTCAGTACGCGTACTGACTCCAACAGGCTTAACATCTGTCAGGGTACTATTTAACGAACAGATATTGCATCCGTAACATTTGCAGAGGGTGAACAGCAATGGGCCGGCTGACTTTCCGAGGCGACGCCGTTTTGCAGAATGGTTCCTACACCAAGTACAGCTGGTACCTGGTATTGCAACGAACATTCTCTTCACGGACAAGGCGTTCTTCCAACGGGGTGGCATAATAAATTCACGCGATTGCCATGTCTGGTCAGATTTTAATCCCTATGCCACAATACTCGCAGTCACCAGCAGCGATTCGGCATCAATGTGTGGGCTGGTATCATTGGTGATGTGTTAGTAGGGCCGTACCTACTTCCACCGCGCCTCGATAGCCACAGGTATCTTGTGTTACTGCAGGAAATTCTTCCAGAGTTATTAGATGACCTGTTATTGCAAGAAATTCAACGAATGTGGTTACAGCACGTCGGTGCCCCAGCCTATCGCGCGCATATCGTCTGCACGTACCTGAACAACGCATTCCCTGACCTATGGATCGGCAACGGTGGACCCATTGCATAGCCTGCACAATCACCCCAACTTAACCCTTTGGACTTCTTTTTTGGGGGCTGATGCGGGGCTACGTGTATGAGACCCAGGTGCTAAGTGAAGAAGATCTTCTTGGGCCTATCATCACCTTGGCTGGCAACATTTTCAACAAGCAAGATGTCTTTACACGTGTCCGGCAAAACATGGTGAGTCGCTGTGAACTGTGTGTGGAAAATGAAGGTAGTTTAATCAGGATATTCTTGTAGGTGTCAATGTGTAAATGAAATGGACGGACACTTATGTACGCTTCTTGCGTTCTCCGCTGGAATCCCCTGCATACGTATGTGGTAACGGTGTGGTAGAGAGATGTGGGTGGCTTTGAACAGTAATGGTTTTCGAGTCATTTGGGGAAGGGGGTGAACTAAGTGTGTATGAAGCAACGCCAGAATGTGAGGGCGGGGGTAATGGGGTGATCCCCGAGTCAACCTACCGACTAAGGACATTCTCCATGTGTGGCACACTGATGTGATCCCACCGGGTATCGAACACGCATCGCCTACATTGGATTAAAGAGATGTAGCCACCTGACCACCGCCACCCTTGTAGTAGAAGTGCTTGATTAGTTGCATAAGCATATAGGCGTTGAGGAGCGCCTTTCCCATTTACCAGTAGATACGTCAGTCATTGTTTTTGGGGAAACAGTTGGCCATAGGGTGGGCAACGGTTTTTGTGGTTTTACATGTGTTCTTTGATAAACATGCATGAAACCACGATACAACGTTGGGGTTACGAAATGCAGCATGATCGCAATCTCGTATGCCCAATTTTCCTACAAAGGGGGCTGATTCGTAAGAAAACAGGTCCTTTTATCCTCCAACACGTATCCTTATGCTTCTTTCTTGTAAGTTTGTACTGGTGAAATGTGTGGGTGTATTACACACACACACACACACACACACACACACACACACATATATATATATATATATATATATATATATATATATATATATATATATATATATATATATATATATATATACATACACACACATAGTAAGAAATGTGTTTTATGAATTTTTATTTCAGAGTTCCATTCCCGTCTTGGATAGGAACGCTTTACTAATATAAATAAAAATAGCCACTTAGTATGTTTTACACCAGATAACACTGTTTCTCTCTGAATGTCCCTTAACATTATTTACAGCCGAACCCTTCATTTGTTTTACCTGTTTCCGTTCTGTGCAATACAGGTTTTCAGAATTCTGTTTATGCTAGTTATTTTATTTTTATTGTTTTATATATATATATATATATATATATATATATATATATATATATATATATATATATATTCACATTACTTGTTTGGTTTAGTTTCTTATTATTATTGGATATTAAATCGGTTATTTTTTAAAAAATCTTATATACTCTATTTTTATTGTCATATAATACATCTCTCCTTGTAAAAGTGTAAACGTGATCTGTTTTTCGTAATCTAGAGGTTAAATGCATGTTAAATCTAATAACATTTGTATTAAAATTGGCACTTTAATTACATGCTTATTTTTTTCTGATTCGCAGCTGTCATCGATTCCATATCATAAAATGTTGACCTCTGTGCCAATATTTGCACTCACGTGTAGTTTTATTCCTGATACAGTTTGCTATATTATGTTTGCGTCACAGTTGCCAGCTTATTTTAAAGGTGAGTTTACGATGAATGTAAGATTTAATTGTTAACTGAATTGCCTTGCATAAGGTTTAGTGCAGTTTTTAAAGATGATTTGTTTTAATAACTTATAATTTTCCAGTAGAATGTCCTTGTAATTTTATATGCTTACCGAAGCTCACGGTCTACGATCGTATGGGTTTACGAGCGATACGAAACATTTACAGTCCAGTTGAACCGTTGAACTGGAACTATATATTATACACCTATGTAACTGCCTTAATAACTAAGCAGTGTACCTAAGCTAGATCTGTATAGACTATACCGTAAAACAAGATTTATTTATTGCACGCGATACAGTCATAAAGCCCCAAAAACTGTTTCCCTTACCGTAAAAGGAATTGTATTTAACCACAAACAAAAAGTTATAGGTTTTATGAATTTACCGGACATGTCAGAAACACCAACCGAATCCAATCTATTTCTTTGTTTACTATATTTGAAGCATGATTCATCGGACGATTTCTTAGCTGCTTTTAATGAAAATTGGTACAGCTATTTTCTGATTTTGTGTTGAGAATGTCATAGAAATAATGAAATGCTTATTATACGTACCTTAATAGTTAGTCGTTACAGTGCTTTACACTATATTGTAGCACATCTGAGAGTGTTTTTTGGTGCTGACAAATATTTAGTTACAAATATTTAGTTAATGTTCAGTGCAGTTTTTAAGTTAGAGAAAACGTGAAGTTTACTATTTAAATATCTTGTAGAATTATTTTTAATTAAAAATAAAAAAAAATATTTTGAAGCATTATTTAAAAGTAAAAATCATAAAATATTTTGTAGTATTATTTAAAAGGAAATATCTACAAGTAAATCATATTAAATTTAAATAAGCCCCCGATACATGAATTATTTACTTAAAAAGGAAAAAAAATGTGAGAATATATATATATATATATATATATATATATATATATATATATATATATATATATATATATATATATAGTGACACACACACGCAAGTTTTGTTCCAGTTACCTATTTTGTTTCATCTTCACATTAAACAGATGTTTCACTTACTCGGCGGTTATTATTGTTTATTTTTACTTTTGAAGGGTCTGAATTATGTGTCCGGGTTTAGTACTCTTTTTCTATTGCTTTAACATTTCCGACCAATGCTTGACAGCCTCAGAATACTTAATTTAAATTTCTCTGCGTTTGTGTAGTTTTTAATTTGGAAATTACAGGCACGCTCTTTTGGTGTGTCATTTATTTAAATCTGATTCTGAGCTGAACTAACTTTATTCAAAACCATTTTCTAGACGTGTTGAGACTGGACACGCAAAGTTCTGGCTACCTCTCGACTCTTCCGTTTGTCGCCAAAGTTCTGGCGATGTATTGTATATCTCCTGTCGCTGACTGCTTGATCAACAGGAAAATACTGAGCACCACTGTGGTAAGAACTATTGTATACTTGTATTATGAAATTGATGTCTTTGTGTACTACCTCATTTAGAAACAAATTCGAAGTACAATTAGGTTTCTGTATACTACCAAATTAAAATGCTTAAAGTAAGTAAAATATACCGTTTTTTAATCTGTTGTTTTATATTTATGTGATACTGCTATGTAGGGTACCGTACTAGGAAGGAATATATTTTTATATTTTTTCTGGGATTTTTAAATATTTTCTAATGTGTGTATATATATATATATATATATATATATATATATATATATATATATACACACATATATATATACATACATACATACATACATACATACATACATACATACATACATACATAGAAAGACAAACACCTGGTAATATCGTACGAACGCTTGGCTCACTTAGCGTTCCTGGTAGGTAAGTCATGGGTCGCAGGTTAGATTCCCGGCCACGGAGGAAGATTTAAAACTCCTCCATCAAATTCAGAACTGGATGTTGTGTTATCCCTCCGTTACCAACCTCCGGAAGACAATTGTGAACCACCGCTGTTTCATCATCGCCTAGTCGCACCTCAGAAATCCCCCCCTCCCATCCTTTTCCCTTCGGGCAGAAAACAATCATCACATAGTAAAATTTGAACCGTTATGTTCTTACAAGTGGGTTATTAAATATGTTTGTTTACTTAAGTAAGTTTTAATATTTATGCTTGGACCCTTTCAGATGTAGAAGAATATTAATTTTTGACCGTTCTACAGACTATCGTGTGAGCCGTTATCTTGATGAGAAATGTTATTAAATTTGTGTGCTGGGCAGCCGGACTTCTTATTGAGTGAATCTGTGCAGAAATTACTTATATAAGGACTCTTACACACGACCAATTTCTTGTACATGAAAGTGACCATCGAAGGTGTACAAGAAAGTGTATACTAGCTGGAGTTACAGTTAGCATCCTACCAAATTAATTATTTCGTTCACACAGCCAATTTTTTTTGTTCAAGAAGGTGTACACCGTTTAAATGTTGAATGCAGATTTTAATGCTACAACTGTGGTATTGAAGGTCATTTGTGGAATTTTTACTACAGTCTGTACCAAACAAAAAAAATAAAATTTAGAATTAAAAGTAATGTCGGTAGTAGACAATGTTCTGGTTTAATTGACATCATGACAATTTTTGCAATATTCCTCCGATAGATTCTTTGGTCCAGCATCAAAGTACTTGGTCTTTGTAAGCTATTTTGTTCATAAGAATGTGAGATTTTTTGGGTAAACATTAGACTTGTACGACATAGAAAACCAAATAAACAGGTACACACACGCGAAGGGATGACACACATTTTTCCGCGGAAGCGCGGTCGTGACGTTCCGCCAGTTTCAACCTGGCTTCCTCGGGCGGCAAGACATGGCACACTGCAGTCCAGTCGGTGTTTTCTGGCGTGGGCAGTTTGATGGAGTTATCAGAGAGGCCTTGGAGACGGCATAGTGATAAAATAAAAGGTTTAATCGTATTGCAGAACTTGTAGGTTGTTCTGTCCAGTGACTGGTTTTCTGCTTCCAGGATGTAGTTGGACTTGTTCATGGCCACTGTTGTGGTCCCCTTGTCAGCAGGCAACATGACTTTTTCCATTTTGTTTTGGAGATCTCTAATGGCTTTTCTTTCAGGAGGGCTTATGTTGCTGTTGTCTGGGAGTGAACTGGTGAAGCCCGGGTTTGAGATGCTTATGAGGATGAACGATATGAACTGCTCGAGAGGATGTAAGGGAAGAAGGAAGGAGGGGATACGATCACATATGGATGGGGATGAGAACTTGTAGAGCCGGATTTATGGAACGTTTGTTACATGTGTGTGTAGGAAGGTTTTCAAAGAAATGTTTGAGCCGGACGTTGCGGCCTGATTCCCGCCATTCTTGTCATTATTATGCAGTTTAAAATTAACTACCTGTGTATACTGTAAACAAGTATTTATTTTAAATTTATGGAATTAATTTATTTACATCGGCTGTCTTACAATTTACTCCCGAGGTCATCAGTAAATTCACTTCTTCCCCATAGTAGTTGAAACTAACCATTGAAATTCTGTGCTAGAACTAGCGTTCGTTGACGTCACGTTGGTGAAGAGGAATGTTACGCTCGTGGTAGACTGTCCTCGTTAGACTGGTAAGAACAAAACATGTGCTACAAGACTAACACCTTGCAGTGGATATCCCTCTCCATTCTGGAGAAACGTTTTGCAGTGTAAAGAACTCATCCCTACAGCTAGTATGGATAGGCGAGATTGACCGTATCTCGTTATTTGCCCGAGTAAATAAGTGTAGAACTGTAAACAAGAATTCTTTATTATAATTCCCATAACTCACACCACCACAGTAGTATTACTATCCTCCGCTTGAAGGAAGTGAATTTCACATGCTGTAGTCAATAAAATACAAATAATTAGGTAGACACTGACTATTGCAACATGAATATTACCGTCTCTATGAGCGGAGTACTGTCGGATATCCCGTTCTGCCCTTCTAACATATTTTGTCTTCCATACCCCTTCAAACCAGAAAAGAGGCAGAAACCCGGCTCAAGTTTCCCTCTAACTTGTTTTGCCGTCCCCCGCCCAAATGTTTTGCAGAAATTTCATCGCAGGTGGATGACTGGTATTCAACCGCATAGAAGACAAACAATCAATCATTTTTAGGACATAAACTAGCTGTCCACCTATGGCACTGCTCGCGTGTATTACTCGTAACAGCTGGAAATTACTTCAATCGAATGATCTCTTTGTACGCCAGATTACTAGCTTGGCCATCAAGTGTTAGTGCATCTCAGCTGCAGGTTGAGCATACTCTGCAGCTAGCTACGTAGCTATAGCTGTCATGTGAAAAACAGTCACTCTATTCCAGCCAATCTTAACAACTACCCCAGGCCGTATTTACAGTCATAGCTAAACAGACCTTGAATATGAGAAACTATTTGGTTGGTATAATAGTATACGTGATATGATGACTCGTTTATATCTAGTGCGATTATTGATGGCAGTGTCCTCAATACGTAGGCATCTAAAGTTATTTAAAAATAAATAAAATATTCACTCACTGGGCAAACGGAGGTTGTACAACCATATGTAACGGTATAATTGCAGAATGTTAACTTACCTATAAGTTAGTTCTGTAATGCTGTACCGTTAAGTGGGTATACTTTGCACCGGCATGGGTAGCTTTGCACCACCAAATATATCGTTGTATACGACGTTTGGTGAAGGGAAACCAAATTGTCGGCTGGGTATTCTAAAAAATTCATTTGCTATACTCAGATAATGATCACTAATTTTCCACCAACCGAAACACATAAATATTATTGGTGGTGCAAATATAACCCATGACGGTGTAAAGTATACACAGTTTACGGTACTTGTTTTTTTGGATCGTATGCTTTGAGAGGTTTACAGAGGCAAACGGATATCATGGGGTGAATGAAAACAAATTTTGCGCTTTTTCGCCTTTTTAGTAATCGAACTTTGCAAAATCCTACCATCATGTGTTAAAAATGTATGCAAGTATCCAACTAAGGTGAAAATGCCGACAACAACCCATTGAGTCAAAGTATAATCGACAATTCATTTAATATTTTTATTTAACCCCTTCTCTGCTCTAGGAGTTCGGATTTAGAAAAATTCTGATATCTGTTAACGGACATTTACGTATTAATCATCATAAAACAAAAAGTAATTATATGTATGTACTCACACACACACACACACACACACACACACACACACATATATATATATATATATATATATATATATATATATATATATATATACACACACACATATATTTCGATGGGTTCGAGAGCATTCATTAATCTTAAACAAAAATTAGTGAAATCGATATATACTGATTACGAACAGAAAACATATTTTAACTTTTACATATTTGGAGTCGTATTTTGAAAATACCGTGAAATAGGTTTTCGGTCTTTACGTAAACATCATTATAAAGAATAAATCACTTCGTTATCTCGACAGGTTCGATAGTTATGGAAGAAAAATCGAAAACACATTGCACGTCATTCCATCCCCTTAATTAAAATCTTTCTGAACTTCATGAAGTCCTGTATTGTATACTTGTATACATATACAGGTAAAGGAAAAATCAGGATAGCCCATTGGGTTCGAGTGGTACAGGCGATTAATAAAAACACATCCCCCCACCCCACCTCCTTTTACTCTTTGGGAGACAAATTTCGAAAGAACGAGAAAACATTTTTTGGTACCTATTCACATCAGCGTCATTTTGAGGTAAAAAGCAACACTGTGTTCCGAAGGATTCGATAGATATTCACTATTAAACTAAAACACGTTTCAGGTCATGTCACCTCCTTAAAGACTGAATTTCCTAAATCCCTTCAATTGGCTAATATGGTTTTTTAAAGTAAAAGTCACAACGAGTCACGAACGTCGTGTTCGAGCTATGTAGACGAATCTTACAAAACACATTTCACCCTTCATAAAACACATTTCACCTCTATTAATCCCCCTAGGGAACAAATTTCGAAAAATAACTTCTAGTTCTCACATACGACCTACAGGAAGCCCACACAAAAAATTTCATATTCCTAGGTTCAGTGGTTAGGGCTGCAGTTTAATATGTCAGTCAGTGTTCTCATTTATACATAGAGACGAGTACACCGACATCGCTAATCAATAACAAGCAGTGTTTTTGTGTGTCTGAGTGTCGTCATGGTCATGAAGGGCAAACAATAACACTGAACATAAAGTAAACACACTGCAATTGATGCATTCACAGTGGTTTACTACAAATTGCCTAAATTATAAAAAATTTCCTGAAAATTAATATAACATTTTCGGAACATACATTTTTGATTCGTTGATTAGAATTATAGGATCTTTTACACACGCGAACCTGTTAAAGCACGTACAGCTTCACTGATGCGAGGAACAACTAGCCTATTCAGGGTCATTCCGCACAAAATGGGACATTACAGGGATTTTAAAAATATTTTCATAGCTATATGTGTACAGACATTTCGAAATATTTAATGTTTGAACTTTGTAACATAATCAAAATTAATTGTTTAGAAACATCTGAAAAGGTAAATTTCTTAACTCAAAGTTTGTGTTTGTGGCTGCTTGTTCAGTTCACAAAGTTTTAAGTTAATAATGGAATTATTTTAATCTGATGCTTCCTTATGCATGCATTTTTTAAAAGTATGTTTCAATCAAGGTACCTTTAAGAAAACGTAACACCATACACTTACAGTTTATGTAGATCAATTATTATCCTTTCGGAGGTTTTAGGCTAAGAGTGTTCTATGTCACACTTGTGAAGGAATAATGATAAAAGTTTCCATAGAAGAGAAACGGATTTTGTTAACCCAGACATATTATGACATAACAACGTCAAGGCAAATGTTATCACGTGATGTTTTTTATATTTCTTTCTTTGCAAATGTAAATTATCTTATGTAATGTAACACGTATTTGTTGCAAACCGGCCCATGGCTGAACTATATGTGGGTAAAAAAATGAAATAAATAAATAAAAGTGTGTATACCATCGAATAAAAATATTTAGTGTGTGAAATAGTTAGTTTAAAGCAATAATTAAGGGGCCATGGGTGTGACATGTTTTCTGTCACGGCTGTGTCTGACTTTTTCAGAAGTAAAGTAAGAAGTATAATTTGTATTGTAGAGCTAAGATTAATTACTTATTTCAGTCTTCCTGTTATTGGGAGTTTCTGAGGATATTGTAATTATAATTATTGTAGATAATTTTTAGTAATTTGTAACCCGTTGAGTGACTGAGAATCGTAGGGCTTGATGAAGTGCTTTCAGGATCAGTTAAGCTCCAGAATAGAGTTGTGTTTGATCTAAATCTGTCTGCTGTGTTATAAAACAAACAGTTACCCTTTCAACTATAATCAAGAACGTTACTTTGTTAGGCCTATGCTTTTTACATTGCCATGACAATAGCCGAAGTTTATGAGATAATTACAAATACCAGTGCTCTTCCCAATAATATTGTCACTAGGAAGTCAGATTAGAATGAACTGCAACCAGATTTTGTTGTTACAATATCTCGCACAACCTACAAGTACCCTTATAAATTTAAAAAAAAAATTACTTTGACGAATGAACCCATAGATTCAAGTATTCTGAGGTGTATTCGGACTCTCAATGAAACTTCTGAAGATATAGCCACAGTAATGTACAGAAATGAAGGATAAATCTGGCCAGAACAAAAAAAAACTGGAAGACACCTACCTATTCCTTGATAAACCTGGAAAGCTGAAATGAAAAAAAAAAAATTAAGTAATCTGCTAAAGATGGGAATTGAAATTGGTTTGCTATTCGTACTTTGTGATACCAATGGTAAACTCTTCAAGGCAAACAATGGCGACATTAATTACACGAATAAAGAAAGACTTCTCAGTGTATGAAATTATCCCGATTAATGCTCTTACAGATAATATTTTGAATTGCATTTTCCTTCTGTTTCAGTTCTAAGTATAATTTTTGTCTGTGAACTTGTGCTAGTTCATGTGTGTTAACATCTTAATGAATGAAACGTGCTGGACGATAATAAGACAACAGTAACAAACTTTTCCCCTGCACGAACCATTTTGTCGCACACGGTCAGTATAATGAAAAATTAACTAAGAATTTTATTTAGCTGGTATGTTTAGATATTTAAAAACTACAGGTTTGTATAAATGTAGTCCTGAACGAATTGAAATTTTATTTTTATTACATTCACAGAATTATTAGTTCAAACAGAAAACTACAAGAAGTCCAAAATTTGTAACACCGTTGAGGCAAGGATAACTTCGCCTGATTAAATTATATTTTATTATTTGTGTGTTAATTATATAGGGCAACTGAGTGGTTTATTAATGAACTGCACAAGAACATATTTCATTTTCAGATGGTTAGTTTTTCCTGTGTTTGAAAATGTCTGTAAGTCACACCGGTGACAATGGAATGAACTCAGCAGTGTGGTGAGGAAATTTTCGGTTCTGCGTATGTATATTCTCATCCCGAGACCAGACGACTGGAGTAGCTTCTGCATTGTAGCTTTATTGTCGATTATTTGCCTCTGCCAGGTGACCTTGAGTCTCAACCTTCTACTATAACACCCCCTTTCCCCAAACCACCCTTGCAAGTCCCTTCGACAAAAGGCGACGTCCCGGCATATCACTCAGCTAGCTACCTACCTTCTGTCAGAAGAATTTAGTTCTGACGTCTCCTACATGGCAGCGCTACCATCCAGACCTCTAAAACCACGAGCTTTGGTCCCTCACCACCAGGGCGACACGAAATTTTGTGCAACACGAAAAGCCTAGTCGTTGACAGTCTGTATATCTTAGTCGTCTGTGGCCGTGGCATTACATAGTTCCCCTACCGAATTGGATTTTGTCCCCAAAATCACGTAAGTAGGATGAAGAAACATGTTTGGTTTGGTTGAGCTGTGGTTTAGAGTCGACAGCGAAGTGAGTGCTCTCTTGCTATAGAGTTTGGCTTAGAATATAGTTATCAAGTACTCCTAGCTTTGATGGGAAGTGCGGTCCAATACGCAATCTTGAAGTGTTGGTCGACATTGTAATCTCTCCCCACTGGTTGCACATGGATGTATTTCTTCCTGCAACGCTGATAGGGGCTTGGCATAGCTTAACATATCTGTAGTCTTTATTTCTTGAAGCTGTATGAATTCGCTAACCAAGTTCAAGCATTATAATATTTAATAACTACAGTGAGTGAATTTACTGTTCAGCCATATTGGATTCAATTAAACCCGATTTTAAACTGTAAGAGGGATACCTGGGTAATCTTCATTAATCAATTGGTTTACATTATTTATGTTTACATTCTATAATTGCATTCTGAAACAAAACAATACACAAATATTAACATAGTCATTCAATATGAAATACTAAACACACAAGTACCCTTTGAAATATTTTCTTCAAGACAATTTAAGTTTTCCAATAATTTATTTCATTAAAATAGTTTTTTTCAACTTAAAGTAGTTTAAAAAGTTGTTTCATTTATTATATTTAACATGTATACAGTCTTTCATTCATATTTGATTGATATGTATTTATGTAATATTTATAATTGAATCACATAAACCATTCTCTACCTTAATAGGACATATCAATACATATAGTATTTATGCTTTTATAAACAATTATAAATTGAGAAATTACTATGATTTCAATTAATATTTATTACATGATATAGATAATTATATAGATTTGTTTCCTTTTCTCAATATTTTCAACGTTTTTATTTTATTTCTCTTGTTACTCTTTTTAACTGACACTTTACTTATCGCATTTATTGATTCATTCTGATTTTTTTTTTCCCATTGCACAAACACTTTCACTAGTTGCAGTGTAGCACGGTGTTCCGGCTGTAGCATTTAGTAACGACTGGAGTGTTTTTCTGAACTGGAACTGGCTGCTGGGCTGTAGGTAGGTCATACATTTCGACGTCCTCGGTTCGACCTTCAGTCGGTTGTATCTGGAACAATATTCGGTGGGTGAGGTGTAACCTTACGTAAGCATTTCTTTCAAATCCGACATCTCAGGCACAGCAAAACGATGGCGGTGCCACTCACACTCAGGGAAACAAACGCGAGTGACATGTTTCCCAACATGATCAACAATTTTCGACTTCTTGCAACTTTTAATTTGCGATATAAGTTGATTTAGATCTACATTATCATCAGTATTTATTTCAGCAAGATCTATTTTAAAATCAGTTTTAGCAGATTCAATTTCAATTTTCTCTCGTTAGTTAACAAGGACGTTACAATTTTCAAAATAACTTATTTTATTGTACTTCACTTTTGTTACTATGTGGTAACAATTGAACTTTGTCATTGAGAATCATACAATTGCTCAACTGGGACAACTTACCCTGCACCTCGACCCACTTCTCCTATAATATAGAACCAATACTATTCGGACATATCTTAGTTCCTTTAATTTTCTCTGACACAGAATATAACCAGCTGTCTCCATCTACAGACCTTATAAAAACTGGCATAAACAAATTACTTAATATTTCTATTTTTTACAAAGAACTATATTGCTTTGTCGAAAAGACTATCATATTCGCAAGATAATTCGGAACATTGACCGCATAAGTAGCTATATTAGGTGGACACACAACACTACTTCCTTGTCTACAATCTCCTATGTCTCTCTCTGTCATTAGTGCACGGAACTGTCTATTTTCTGAAATTGCTGTATAAGATTGACTTGGAATTGTCTGAACATATCGATTCAAACTTTTCTCATAAACTGGAAATGGATATGCCTTATACCCAGTAAAATATATATTATTCGACTTCAATGGAAATTCAACGATTAGTTAAATACTCCCAAATGTAGCTAACACATGTACTGTATTTATTTCATAATAATTATGCACCTGTTCCAATTCTCTACCCCTTATCAATGTCTTGTCAGAAGGTAATTTCAAAGTTATACCTTTCAGTATCTCTGACAAGATTCCAAGAAAAAACATAATATTATGAAGTTTTCCGATTGCAATAATATCTAAGGATGTTTTACATTTCAATATCTCCTGTTTAAACAATGGGCACATTAACTCTAATTCTCTCACCAAGCTATTATATCTGATAATCGCTTTGAGTCTAATTCCGACATGTTGTACTCTTCCTGACATAACCTCACTAGTTCTCAGACTATAAGCTAAATTCTTGGCTAATTCATTAATATTTTTCACATTTCTCTCTACTTTATCATTTACACCGTTTAAACACATCAATTGTATTTGAACTATTTATCCTGTTTATCGTTCAATTCACTCATTATTTCATAAATTCGTATATAATAATCAATAGTAAGGGTTCCAAAAAAGAAATTTTAATACTGAGCCACCTACATCAATGAGACATTTCTTCGATCTAATATTACTAAAAGTTTCCTCATCTAACTCATTTATCATTTTCTCGAGGACAACAGTTTCATCATTTATGATATGCGTACGCACCGTGTTCTGCATTCTCGATATCCGTTAATTGAGTTGTCAATCTTTGAATAACCTGTTTCAAATCTCTGTTGGGTAGATCTAGCACAATCGCCCATTTGCCCCCAGTTAACAGCAAATAGTTTTCTTGTATTAGAATCACGCCAGCACCTATGGTGGGATCTACAACGCGAACCAATAAATCGTACATCTAAGAATTCTCTTCGCATTATTTTACCTAATTATGTACAATTATTTAACATACAATTTTAGAATTACTCATCATATTTAAGTAATCATTATTCTCATAATTTTCAATGTGCTTTGTAACATTTCTAGCATTGGAATGCAAACGCAAGTTTTATACTCATTTCTAGTCTATTGGATCTAATTTCGACGGTTCCCAAACGTCGTCTCTATCAACATCATAATTTTCCTTATCACTATTTTCTAGAAAGCTCTGTTCACAAGGATGTTCTGTGACAATTTCTTCAACTTCACCTATTTCACTAAGAAAGGGGTGCGATGTGGGGTAACTACCACTATCTTCAGACAGTGATTCAGATTCTCCTTCTCCTTGAGAATCACCCCTATTGTCATTTCCAACATTAAGCACATATATTTTCTCTACGATACCGTAGTTTTCATTTATATTCCGTAGATCTACTTCCTCACTAGAATCACTCGTTTCCACAATTACCGGGCTATCCTGTCCGAGACCTAACTTGGCTAGTTTCAGCCTATCACAGTGAACTTTTAGCTCAATCTTTTCCATTAGAATCTCATATATTGTTTCACCTAATTTATGTACTGTTTAATGAGTTCCACACCAATAATTGTGATACTTAGAAACTTTTTCTTTCATTACACTGGGTGTATGCAAATATACATAATCTTCTACATTTATAATATGCACCTTGGATTTCTTATCATAATATTCTTTTTTTGTTTTTGAGAAGCTAGCTTATTCCTTTGCCTAACTATTTCGTGAGCTTCTTTTAATTTTTCGCTTAACCTTTTCACATGATCACCTGCAACATTACCCTTCTGGTTTGTCACTTCCTGACACCTGGGGTCCCGTAAGAGTGGTAACCTGATTTCTTTCTCGTACAACACAATATGTGGAGTGTATTCCGTAACAGAATGTGTGGTAGTCATATATACGTGAACTGCATATGATAAGTATTCCTCCCAATCACTACCATATTCATTAACGAAATGAGAGATCTTGTCTGTCGGGTTTCGATGAAGTCTCTCAACACATCCATTACTTTGCGGTCCAAACTGTGTAGTTTGAAGCTTCTTAACTCTCAACAATTTACACATTTCGAACATTAACCTTGATACGTAATTTTTGCATTGCCCCCAGTCAATAATTTCTCTGGGCAACTATGTTTTAGGCTAATACTATATTCTGTACAAAATAATTTGATATTGTCTCAGAACTTTAATCTGGTATTGGCACTGCCTCACAATATCTAGTCAAATAATTCATGAAAGTTAAGACATATTTTTTTTTTTCACACATAGGAAATGGGCAAAGAATATCTAACGACACTAATTCGAAAGAATACATCACTTCTGGCAAATAACCTTAAGGAGATTTTGCTACTTTAGTGCTTTTTTGCTACGTATACATTCATCACATCTTAAAATAACTATTTAAATATCTTTATTTAAACTAGGATACCAGTAATTTAATTTTAACTAGTTATGTGTATGTTTTACGCCTTGTTGGGCAGAAAATGGAGTAACATGGTGGAAATCGAATACTTAAGGAACAAGAGTTTTCGGTATTACGACCAACCCTCAGTCGCCTTCACATTTACATAAATTACCTCTCTCATCTACTGTATATTCTTTAAGCTTACTTTTTAATATTTATTGACAAACATTTAATTACTTTGTTCCTTAACTATAACTTCACTAATAGGAATATCTTTAGCAACAGAATTTATCATAAGCGACAAGCAATCTGCATTTAGATATTTATTTCCTGGCTTATGGGTCATTTCATAGTCAAATTCTGACAATCTAAGTGCCCATATAGTCTCCAACTAGGATCTTTGATTCTCTAGAGACAATTCAATGCAGCATGATCAGTAACTACTGTAAATTTACGTCCATACAAATAAGCACAGAAATATTTCGTTGCAAAGAATAATACACATAACTCTTTCTCTATGGCACTATAATTTAATTCTGCTTTGTTTAACTGTCTACTCGCATATGCAATGGGTTTCTCCTGACAATCTCTCATCTGAGACAGAATGACGACAACAGCATAATTACTGACATCTGTACTCACGATAAACAGTTGTGAAAAATATGGATAAATTAGAATTGGATATCTCATCAATTTATGCTTCAATGTTTGAAATGCATTTCCCGGTTCTGTACTTCAACAAAATGTTTCATATTTCTTTGTAAGTTTCGTTAATGGTCTCGCTAGTTCAGCGAAATTTGGTTCAAATTTCCTATAGTACTGAAACAAGCCCACAACAGATCTAACCTTGGATACATTTTTCGGTACAGGGAATACTCTTAATTGCTTTCAAACTCTTAGGGTTCGGTTCTACTCTTTGAGAACTAATAATGTGATCCAAATATTCTATACTATCCTGTACAAATGAGCATTTACTAGGCTGTATCTTTAAATTGGCTTCTTCAAACCTACCTAAAACTTATCTATTCTTTCCGCATGTTCTTCCCAATTACTGCTAAATATTATTATATCATCAAGATATAATAAGCATTCTGTTTTTAGCAATTTTGTTAACATGTAATGTTCCATTAATATTTCAAAAGTTGCATGGGCATTACACAATCTAAATGGTAACCTATTAAATTTGTACTTCCCCATGAAAGTAGTGAAACTTGTCTTCGGTTTGGAAAATAACCACTGTATAATATTGGGTAGTAAAATACTTATATCCATGCAAATAATCAAGCATTTCCTGCACATTATGAATTGGGTACATATATTTTAATGTGACATCATTCAGCCGACGGAAATCGACACAAGTACGATGCTTAATAGAGCAATCTTAATTCATTTGTTTCACTATAACTACTGGAAATTGCCATGGAGACTTATTCTCTGTAATAATGCCTTTTCCTAACATATCCTTTATTTGTTCGGCTATTACCGGCTTCAATGCATGAGGAACTCTATATGGATTTAGTTTCATTGGTCTGGCCTCTCCTGTCTCTATTCTTCGTTTCAATAAATAAGAACACACAAAATTCAAACTTCTTTCTAAATGGAACACATGTAGTCTACGTATTTCATTTAAACTGGGAACATTATATCAAATTCAGCCTTCTTTAAAGGTTTCAACTTTTCTCGAACAATAAATTCTATGTCCCTTAATTCTCCCTTTTACAACATATTTCGTGCAAGAACTGAATAACTTGAACAACTAATTTCTCGCACATTATTTCCATCAATATTTATCTCAATTTTATCAATTTTTTCGTCACGACATTTACCTTGCAATCGATGATCATCATTAAATTTACGTGAACCATTAGGGACCTTTGTATCTACATGGCTTACCACGCCTTTTGCAGACATTTCACGATTTTCACTCCTCTCACTTCTTGTGCTTGACACAATTTATCCTGTTCTGTGACCTCGCTCATTATGCTATACAACACGTGGCTATCACAATTTGAGGGCTTTACACATGAACAACATCTATATAATTATCCAGGGATACCAGCGAAGATTTTCTTCCATGGTTCTGTGTTACTCTATGGTGACAACAAGATCTCTGCTAATGAGCATTCCGAGACGGCACAATTACTACGTCTTCTGGATAAACAGGATAAACAACTACTCATATATACTGCTCCAGCAACCTCTTGCACAAGTGTGGCATATCATATTACCATGCTCTTTGGTGCAACAGGTATCTCTTTTATTATGTTCACCATTTCACTAGCTCTGTTAACCTTTTATTAGACACTCTAAGAGGTACACGACTGTCCTCTTCAACTGGATCGACCCTGTCAACGATCTCTTCGGCAAGCTTACCCTCGACTTCCGGACCTCCATATACTGTGCACACACCACGATATATAGACACCTTGTCTCCTTTGACGTGTTCGTGATGAAGAACGAAACACTGAGACGCATCCCTTTGACCTGTCTCAAAGAGGAAAATAACAAACGTCCACCCACCCTCCTGGGCACTGATCTATCAACTACACAGGTACCATGATGGCTGTTCTAACTGTTCAATAGACTCATCTTATTGAGTCTCCCACTAATCGTCCCTGTATTCACATGAGCCACAAAGTTATCACCATTAACCTCCAAATGATCATCATTGGTGTTATTATAGGTAAGACAAAAATCACACACTGCTCTCGCCTCCGGACCCCCTGAACATTCGTCAATGCCGGCTCAATTAGAGGGTTTCGAGTCGGTGCCCCCACTCGCCACGTGCAAGGTAACCTCATCGATAATCTCAGATATCGGTGTCAGAATTGTGCTATGTATTTATCTAGTTTCCAGTAATGTGTCTCTGGTGACGTCTCGGACCTGAGCTCGGAGATAGCTACATTCCCAGCTCCTTTCCAGTCACTATCAAGATCATGTTGACCTATTTTACAAGACTCAGAACTGTTCATATCTCTTAAAATCAATTTACTTTCCTTAATATCGATTTTGGCATCGTATTTACAGAGAAAGTCAGTTACTAATTCCAATGACTGGAAGTTATGGTGAACATACGAGGAATCAGTATGGGTATCATTGTTCATTTACCCTCACATCAATGTGTTGAGTACCGTAAAACGGGGTGAATAGGAACAGTGGGGTGAATAGGAACGAAAGTTTACAACCAAATTTTTCATAGAAAACCTCCTTTTAGAGAAACGATTGTTATATTTGCACGTAAGAACTGTTTATAAACGATAGTGCCATTAAAAAAATGTTTTACTGACGAGCTGTTGGCGAAAAATGGGTTTGAAATTTCGTTCCTATTCACCCCGCTGTTCCTATTCACCCCATTTTACGGTACCTGTGATCTGGGGTGCGTGTCCAGTTACGCCTATTTCTACCAACCGAGATTCATCGATTTCGCTCTTACTGATTCTAGGTCGAACAAGAGAAACATCGGATCCTGTGACGATCAGAAACGAGTGAGACTGGCCTTCGAAATGAGCAGTTACTAAAGTCTCATTTTCCCATACTAGTGTTGTTATTGCCGTGTGGTGACCGTGGTTGACACCCGGATCTGCGCGTTTGGGCGACCACCAGCATTAGCTGCTTCTACAATTCGAGACATTCCCTGAGTTTCTGTGGCCATAAGTTTGTCTCGATTGACTTGTGTATGCATGACAGTGACAGTCTCTAGATATTTATCATATTTTTCCACAATTAAAACATTTCTTGTTGTTATACTGTTCCTCGACCGCACTCGTGTTCTTGGTAGTATAACTACCAGCATCCGCATTTTGCATTACCATTACTATTACTGTATTGTTTTCAACCACCACGGTAACAAGAGTTATAACCACCTCTTCCATAGCCTCTGCTATGCGAAGAGTTTTCGCCACGATTCGCGTAACCCCATGCCACACTTACTTGCTGCGAGACTATGAATACTTTCATTCTCTTTTGCAGATTTTCTGATCTAATTTTGCATTCCTGATGAGTTTCTGTTCTAAAGCGATGTCTAAATGCTCAGCTTCTTCTATAGATTGTGGCATTTTATATTTCAACTGGATACCTACATTACCTAGTAGACCATCTGTAAAGTCTTCTGATAACCTGTTTTCAGCCTCCTGATTTAAAATACCCTGCTGTTAATCGTTTTCTCGCACAATTTCCGATATCTATCCGCGATGCTCTGTACCTTTTTACCGAATTTCTGTTTTACATTATGCAACATGTTATAATGAAACTGCAAATGCTGATGATCTCGAAAACGCTCTGTTAATTGCCCCTTGAGGATTTTCAACATAGTAGCTCCTTTTAACCTGGAAAAAGTGGCGTGATGCTAGACCTTTTAACTTTTTCTTAGATACCGGTACCGAAACTGGCAGAACTTTCTACACTTTCTATAAATTCTTGAACAGGCGGAGAGCCTTTCTCTCCCGACCATTTTTCTTCTAATGTCGCGACGGACAAATATTTCGTTAACAAGTCACTTCGCATGTCTGCTGGAGGGTTCAACATATTGATCACTGAACTCTAACTAAAAATTTTAATTATTACTCGTTCAATTGTGACAATGGTATCCACGTCTTACGATCGTAAGTGCGCTTGTTAGGAACACCGTATTGTGATTTATTTTCAGGCTTAGGTGCTATCTGTACTGGTTTCACCTTCTGAATTCGGTTCGGTAATGGATCAACTACCTTCCTTGAAGGAATGTCAACTGGTCTCGAATGCAAAGGGTAGTAGGTTGCAAATCCTGCAGTTTATTATTAGAACTAGCTTGTTCTGAAGTGGAAGGCTCATTAATATAAGCTAAATCATGTCTTTCGATTTCAAATTCCTGATATACTCTGTATTTATGGATGAACCTTTTCAATTTTTCGGACGTCTACATCCAAAATAACACGACCAGCAGATTACTCATATTCGTAAACTTTGTAAGCTGGGGTAGGAAATGATCTCTTTGGCTTCTCTATAAAAGTTATCTCCAACCCTGAACCAGTCGCTGGTGCTTTCAACTTGTCACGAAATGGTGCAACACGAGACAAATTAAACTTAGTGTGTTTATTAAAGAACTTCTTGAATGTATAACACGGAAAAGTCGACAACCTTCCCTTCTTGTTTATTTTTACTCAAAAGTCTTTTAAGCATATCGCGTTAATGATTATGTAACACGCAACATAGAAGCGGCGCTGAATCTAGAAAAGTGTTCTCATGTTCTATTTTATCCCATATATGAGCATTAATAGCCTCAAGATTTACTTCGCAGCCTATAACACCTGTTTTCCTGTCTGAAATCAGGCCTTGAACATAAGCTACTTGGAACTTGTAAGCATGCTTGCAATACACATACTCGATGTAGTCACAGAAATATCCACATTCTCAAATTTTGTGTTCGCCTCGTCTACCACAATGCTCACTATTCGAAAAGCCTCCGGACAAGTCAAGAATTGCCATTCAGCAACATTGCAAAGATCTATCAGGACTTCGCAACACACTGTGACATCTCACTGTCTCTTTCATGTCACAGATTTTATTATAATTATTTTATTTGCCAGACACCCCGGCCTAATATGTTTTCACTTTAACATATTTTATTTTAACTGGAATTTAGTATGTTCGGCTTAAATTATCATTTTATTTTGATAGTATAGTATAATTTTACCTATACATGTATTTTGGAATTCACACACACACACGTCGGGTACATGTTATCCACAGCATTGATAACGTACGTGTACAGGCGTTATTATCTACGTGGTGCCTGTAAGAAAATAGACGGGTATTACAACACATTCATGCCAAATTGTTTGTAGATAACACTAAATACAATTTCTCCACTAAAACCTAAAATACTTCGGAGTGGATTACAGTACAACCAATCTGGAGTACTATCCCATAAGCTTGCCAACAGTTGTTGTGCCCACCGAGCGGCAAGTGGGCACGGCAAGTTCTCTAAATAATATATTTAAGTTCAATAAATGACATACGTTAACAACAAAGCAAACAGCATAAACAAAACGTTAATTACTCACTTCTAGCAGCGTTGATGGATGACGCTGACAACAGACCTAACAAAATTAAGTTTAAGGTTACTGAATGTATGTCAGTTAAACATCTGAGAAGTGTCGTGGACTGTCGAGGTGCTGGACTCGTCGACCCAGGCGGCGAGGGTTCTGATGTCTCTAGTCGATCAGTGCAGTCTGGGGCGAGCTCCAACATGGCGGCCTTCATATACTAGTTTGGGCGTTGGCCTCTTCTCGATGTCTACCGGATGTAAACCCCCTCCTTGTGAGATACGTACCAATACAGGAGTTTCATTGGCTGTAAAAATGGGCCTAACTGGTTATGATAAAAAGTGTTGTGACTCGAGCATGTGACTGTAACTGGTCACAAATAGGACATCATGTGATAGAAAGTTCCCGTCGAAAAGTGGTCTAAAGTTATCGTGGTGAAAATGTATCATGCCACATGGACGACAAACAAGTTTTAAATTAGCTCAACAGGTTGAACAGTTCCTACTGAAATATGTTAGCGACAAGTGTTACTGCGTATGATGAGATGTGCGGCACGCTGGAGTGCCGTGGCATTACACATAAACTAATATTACAAGTTTGAGCAAAAAATTTTCATTTGGGCAATTCCCATGAGTTCTTTTGGGATAGAGGTCTTATAATTAGAAATAAAAGACTTGAATTAAGTTATTGATTTAATAGCTCACAAAGCTTACAAAAACACAAAAGATCAATCAACTATAACTTTCATAACAAAATTAGGTATGCACACATTCAGTCCTGTGTCACAGACACGTTAATTAGCTTGGACAATTAAAGCACAAAAAAAGTCTACCATCAATTAATTAAACAATACTAATCACAATAAAATTCAGTCATATATCCAATCAAAAGTCTCTCAAATAGTGAAAGTGTACAACCTTAACAGTCCGCCGAGGTGATGAATCGCCATGTGCTGCGCAGCACCCCGAGTGCACCGCTTTCTTCACTCTTGAGGTCCTTGGTTTGACTCCCGTCGCCCACCTCCTCTTCGCCTGTCAGCCCGCCGCAGCAGTCCTCTTGTTTCGTCCAACACTGCTCCGAAGGTAGCCGCCTGCCGCCTCACAGTAGACTTTGACGTCACCAAGATGTCTTCACCAGTCTCTCTCCACAAGCGTAACACCTACATCTAACACAATCAATAGCGAACTCTCCTCGAATTTGTCGATTCGGCGCTTATATACTCGGCAAAACAGTTGGGGACTACTCGCATTTC
Source organism: Medauroidea extradentata (assembly GCA_003012365.1). Taxonomy (NCBI): domain Eukaryota; kingdom Metazoa; phylum Arthropoda; class Insecta; order Phasmatodea; family Phasmatidae; genus Medauroidea; species Medauroidea extradentata. The sequence goes on along the minus strand of PNEQ01038524.1, from coordinate 46,504 downwards.
AGGGGTATAAAAGTAGACATTTCATCATCTTTCGGACGTGACTTGAGTCTCATACGCCGATCCCTATGATGTATCTCGTCGGGATTCCCACTATGAGGCAGCCCGGCTTTGAGTCATGGGCCAGCCCTCAAGGTGTTTCCACACAGGCCCCAGTCAGCCCGCCCTCAAAATTACAGCATGCAACACTACTTAGAAAACTGGCTTGACTATTGTGTATTTCTTTTATGCTGTGTTCATATTTTCAAAAATATGGCCACTTACCTATATATTTTTAGCATAGTATCACATATTTTAGGAAATATTTTTCAGAATTCCACCCAACTTTCTACACATATACTACATACAAAGCTGACTTTACTGTTGTGCATTTTGTTTTTACTATGTTCACATTTCAAAATAATGGACATTTTTGTATTTTTAGCATAGTATTACATATCTTACTTAATATTTTCCAAATATAACCAATCATACTACTCATATACTACATACAAATGTGTCTTTACGTTTGTGAATTTCGTTTATCCTGTGTTCATAATTTTAAAACGAGCCATTTCATACTTTTAGCATAGTATTACATATATTGGGAAGTATTCTTCAGAATTCGGTCAAACTTGGACCACATATACAACGTACAAAGCTTACTTGACCTTTGTATATTTCGTTTATCCTGTGTGCATATTTTCAAAATGACTGCAATCTTTGTATTTTTAGTATAGTAATACATATCAGAGGATATACATATATATATTTTTCATTCATTCATCAACCTTGGTACGCATATACTGCATGCAAATATATTAACTTTAGAATATTTTGCTTATCATTCTGTAATATTTTGAAATTGGTAATTATTTTATCTTTATGATAAGAAGATATCTTAGAAAAAAATTTCCCTTATTTATCAAACTGGTTGCTCGCACATTACTTAGCAAGCTGACTTACCTTTAGTAGCCTAATTTCTCTAACATACGACTGTCAATTTTATCATTTAATATTCCTAGATTACATTAACGATTTTGACTTTCAGGGCAAAATTATTACCCACTTTGAGGAAAGTAAGCTTATCAGTTATGCTCGTAACTTCTTGTTTTATTCGAGGATAATTTTTACGTGTATAAACTACCGACAAATACTTTTTAGTGCTGCATATTTTTGGGTTATAAAAGTTCTACGTAAACTCAGTTCTGTTCCAGGTCAGGAAGTTGTACATATGCGGGGGCGTGTCAATAACGGCTATACTATGCTTTGTTATTCAAAAAGCCACTACAGCATGGTCAGTCGTGTGCTGCCTGATTTTCATCAACATTTGTTTTGGGTCTGCCTACGTTCAGATTATGTACGTATATTAAGCTGTCTTTAAATATTGCAGTAGTATTGGTATTTACGTTGGTTATTAATAAATGCACCTCTAGAAATGTATTTGTTAGTCTATTCGTCGCTTACATATTTTGTTTATTTCTAAGAAGACTTGATTGTCTTTAAGGTATGAATGAGTTATTTTAGCGGTGAAGTGAAAATTAATGAAATAAAAAATGACATATGCTGGCTGCTATAATATCCTTTATTCTATTCTAAGTAGTCATATTTAAAAACGTTCTGTCTTTATCTACCTATGTAACTTATGCCCGTAGTTATTTTTTTCCAGGGTCAACATGCTGGACTTAGCGCCGAAATATTCCAGCATATTGTCAGGAGTCATTCACACAGTCGTAGCATTGTGTGGAATGACGGTACCAACAGTAGTTGGTTATCTCACACAGAACAAGGTATGTTTTACATCAATGCTTGTTTTCTGCAATGCTGTACTGTCATGTACATGTTGTGGTTAAGTGGTGGTCTCACCTAAGGTCTTTTCCTGAGAACGATTTGAGCGTCTCCCTCTTTGAGGTGTCGGAGCGGTGCCACGCTCTAGTATCCGAAGGGAGTAATTCTCGACTATTCCATCAGGGGTGTTGATGTTCCTCCGGGGCTCGTGAGTATTAGCGGTCACTACACCGAGATGGGTTCCATCGGCCTCTTGTGCTAGCTTTATGCTGCAATGACCCCCCAACACTATAACCTCTCACACCTAAGTCACCCAAGTCACCCTGCAGCCTCCCTGCGGCGCCGCCGGATCGTGAAACAGATGCAGGCTCAGGCGCGCGGGCCCTATGCATCCTGGCTCCTCAGAGCCAGGAAGGAGTATCTGCCTGGGTGGATTCTCCGATAGATGGTGACAAGGAGAAACAACTAGGTGGAGTGTTAGACTACCTAGCGCTCAGGCCACTAGGGCCCAAAAGCCCGAGTCTCAGTGCGAATAGACTTGGGTATGGTAATGGACGAACCTGACGACGGTCTGGGGAAAAAAGACGCTCGACCAGGTCGCATAGTTGAAAGGGTGTTCACACCTTATCCCCCCCACCTCTAGTGGGTGTTCTGGAGCGGTGAGGTTCTCTCCCGTGCCTGGTCTGGGTTGGACTCGTATAGTGGTGGTGGTTGCCCATATGCGGAGCAGACATGGTGAGGACCCCTCCTCTGGGACATGCCGAACTGTTGGTTGCGAAAGTTCCCGGGAGCAGGCCTGGTGAGTCTGTTATGTATTCGATAAGCCCTGACTCAAACCTTGAAACGTCGGAGCTTAGGATCTCAGTCGTGGGGCATAACAGTGAGAAAGATCCTGGTATGGATTGTCCTGGACTCTCGTTAGCCTATGCTACTACTTTGGAATGTGGTCGGAGGCGCAGTTCAGAGTTCCACCAAGGTGTTTGGTGGACCCAGCTGAAGTCCAATGCGTGGTAGAGCGTGATCTCTCCCCACGCCTATGGGGTCCGGGCGCCTGTATAGTGTTATGGCTAAGAGGCACCGTAAACAAAGTAACGTATGCATGTGTGCATATCACATACATGTGTAGGTAAATAGTATATATCTGACTGGTTTACCGCAAATAATCGGCGACTGCCTGACCAAGCAGCACTGAAGTGTGCAGAGCTTCAGTCAACACCAATAAATTTGAAAACTAATCGACGTAAATGAGGGATGTTTGTTAATAACATGTACTCTATGAACGTTACACACGTGTTTATCATGTCTAGGTAATCCAGGTATAATAAAATATTGTTATTTATGTACTGAAATGGGAGAAAATTGTCGTTTTTGCAATTTTTTTAGGCGTTTAGGCGTGAGTATCTTAATTCATAATATCTTAATGGTATAGGCAGGTACAACATATCGTTCTTTCAGATAAATAGCGGCATAACTCAGAATTTAGTCGTTTTGGGTTAGGCCTCTACTGTAATGCATATTTCAATCTTCTTTCTGATGATAACATCAACACTTATTTGCATACGTCAGAGTTGTTTTTCTGAGTTGATTCCTTATCATTGTTATATTTTTCACATTTATATGGTGAAAATAATACAAATATCATAATATAACAATATTGGCAACTGTCAATCATGTACATTTCCCAAATGAAATGTGGTATTACGGTTATTGTGAAAGTTTTTGACACTCAAATTGAAACTTAAAATGCAAATATATTACGGAATATGCAGTGGTAAATTTTAAAGTCTTTACTGCTGCTGATTAGTAAACGCTACTAGCTTCGGTATTTTCCGAGGAAGGTGCCAAGCCAGTCTTGTCACTTCGTCTTGCACGTTGCCAGCAAACCTTCTATTGTCAGGCTACAGATATTTGCCTCATTAGTGTACAGTCTGTCTTTGTACTGTAAACTAACAATACTGAAAGTGTGACGTTATTTCCCACGCTCTATTGCAAACGTAGAAATTTTGAAAATTAACATGCAAGAAAACTATAACGTTGTATGTTACTGGGAACTTTTGACAGTCATGTCGAGTTGAGAAGCTGCCTAACAAGTAATGGCAGCTCTTTGATGGTTAACGTGGCATTTAAATTTTCTTGTTGATCTGAGGTCATAATTATATTTACTATACGAAAACAGATTTTGTCTCCACAAAATATTCCTTTACATACCTTGCCACTGCATACTTTTGACAGGGCATTTAAGTAACATTTTTTATATTCCTAGTGTCCCTAGTATTGAGAGTTCATGAAATACTATTTCGATTGTAATTTTACTTTCTCTCAGTTAGTTTATGTTAATTAAAAACCCATTTCTAATAAATACTGCCATACCTTGTCGATTATGTCAGCGGGTTGCAGACTTAATCAGAATTCACCATTTTGCAATGATTACCAGTGCTTTATAACTAGGATGGAAGAGTTGCAACTAATTAAGTCACGAAAAAGATGTTCGTAAGCAATAAATATTCGCACACACACACATATGTATGTATATATATATGTAATTATATATATATATATATATGCAATTATATATATATATATATGCAATTATATAACGTAAAGTGAGTATACTTAGCACCAGCATGGGTAATTTTTCACCTCCAAAAATATTTGTTTCTAGTTCTTTTGGTGAAATAAATACACATCACGACTGAGTATTTGAAAACTTATAATATAATGCCATCGAATACAATCGCTTGTCTTTCAACTATAAGCATAGAAAATATATTTTTTGGTGTTGCAATGTTACACATGCTGGTGCAAAGTTACACATGCTGTGCAAAGTATACCCAGTTTTTTGTGTGTGTGTGTGTGTGTGTGTGTGTATATATATATATATATATATATATATATATATATATATATATATATATACATATTTTAATATTTTCATTATGCTATGTCATGACGCATATCGTATTTCTCTTCTTCCACAGACAGCTGAGGAATGGCACACAGTGTTCTCCATCCTAGCAGGAGTATGCATGCTGGGAGCTATCGTATACGGCATCTTTGGAAGCGGACAGTTACAGTCCTGGGCCACTGAAAAGGATAAGGCGACTGTAGTCCCCATGCTATAGAATAATCACAAAATATTAATTGACACGTAAACGAATTGTAATTTTTTTTAAATTTTAGTTTATCGCGTATGGCAAGGGTGCAGATAGTAAGAAACGTTTGAGATTTTGCAAAACATTTGCAATGTAAGCAACCTAAAAACATGCTTTATTATATTGAAAAATATTGGCAATAATAAAGCAGTCTTATTTCTGTTCATCAGTAACATTTAAGACAAATGTAACTTTCATTAAAATGTTTTTACTTTCATCTGCACCGTACAAAATTTACTATCTAGATGTAGGCTACTTGTATTACTTTTATTGATTTTCATTTCATAACTTCAACGATGTTTTGTAACTGAAAATTTAAAAAAATGGTAATAGGTGAATAAGTAAATAACAATTTTAAAAAACTTAGGGGTTAAATAAAAATATTGAAAATCATGCTTGTATAAAATGTTAGTTTTATAATAAACAGGATGTTTCACGAGGAGTCATCGCCCCAAAAAGGGCTTATGCCATACACCTTTAAGAACAAAAAACATCACAATACACATATATGTCCCTTGTTAAATGAATAACGACACTTTTACTGCTATGTCAAGTTTACGAACGGGGCACATTTCACACATGATGGCATAAACAATGTGCACAGTTCCCTAGCTGCTTGACTGGTGTGGTTTATCTACGACTTTTGATGGTCGAACTTGAAGTTACGGTTTGACAAAACATCACTGATTTACTTTTAAATTTTAATCATTATATATTTAATATCTTTCGGATAATTCTTAAACTGTTGAGAATAAGATCCAAAAGCATTTTACGTGATTTGTGTAAAATTAAGAAAGCTGCATGTTTTATGTGTGACGGTAGCTCCTCGTGAATGATCCTTGTATAACTTTTATGTACTGTTTTTAACAAAATGTCTCAAAATGCGCCAGAAAAAAAGGGAACTATGAAGTGGATACAAAAAACAAGGAACAAAAATTTAAACTTAAAAATAATTAATCTTTCAGTAGTAGAAACTAAACAAGTGTGCAATATTTTGTACTTACAAAATATATTAAAAGTTCACATCTTTTAAAATTTGTAACATTTATGAAGACATAGCAAACTTTCTGGTAGTGTTTCAAGGGCTCCGGAAGTACAGTTTCTAATCTACTTTTTGAAAAGGCGATTTAAATTTATTACTACGTCTAATTGCAACAAAAACGTTTTAAGTTATTCCACAGTGAAACCACCACATTTTGCTTTTCATTTATTAATTTTTTTTGGTTGAAATGAAAAATTAAGGAAAAAGTTTTAAAATCTCAGTGTAGTGCGCAAGAAACAAAATGTTTTTATTTATTTTTTTATTTTTTTTTATTTTTCGAAGTACGTGCCCACTGTGTTTGTGAGAAGTAGGCGGCCTTATTATTCAGTTATTAAACAAAGAAATATTCGTGAAAATGTCACAATGATAATTGAATAGCTAAGGTAAGAATGTTGAAAACAAATTTAAGTGGTTTAATACAGTGTCATCTGACGTATCAAGCAGTTTTTAACTTTAGTGTGTAATTATGAGGGTCATTTACATTCGTAGTAAATTACCAATCGATTTATTAACTTCTTCCCTGCAGTAAATTTTCCTGAACATTTCACTTCTAGAAATTGAATGAAAATGTTGCAGAAAACACTTCAGCATTATTCAAATATGCAATAAAATAACAAATGTATGCTACAACAACCTAATAGTGGCCGACTATAAGCAGGGAAGGTGATTCGGTTGAGAACATTGAGCCGCACGCTAAACAAACGTAGGGAAATATACCAACACGTGTTAGAGAAATTCGTCTGAATGGCTCTGAATAAAATAATGGAACTCTGCTTTACGTTCTACTACAGTTGCTACTATACCTACATCAGATATGTATCAATAATTTAAAAATTAAAATGGTGTTCTAGCAAATTCGTTAATGGTGCAAACCCATGAATATATCGCGAAAGAATTCACACAGGAAAATGAAAACAAAAGGCGGTTCTGGATAAAGTGAGCACTTAAAAACCCTGCGAAAGTTCTATTTTCAGACCAATTCGTATAAATCCGCGCGTAACGGCTAACGACAGGAAATGTCTAAACTCCCTCGACACGTCACTTGGTGCTTGCGCGTGTAAGATAAATTTTGCAGTCGGTAGGAACATGTATAAATTGATAACATAAAGTTTATTAATTATATAAAAGACAATTATGTCGATTTCGGTTGATCCTGTTTCAGTATTTTTGCATTTAAATAGGAAAATACAGGGAACTAAATTGCGTAATTTCGCTGCCAACTATATACAAGCAGTAAGAAGACTACAGTTAATGTTGAAATTATGCGCAGTAACGGTTAGTGATATTTTTCAAATGTTAAATTTTTGAAGCTCACTTTATTCCGAACGACCTAACATACTTACTTGAAACGAAGAAGATTTGTTCCTGATTTATAAAAACTAGTTACATAATGAGAAATACCATAGTTTTTAGGAATAATTGGTAAAATATAAAGGAAAAAATAAACGAAAATAGCGACCAGTGTTTCACCAAAATATTTTAGCTGAACTTCTGCGCAGATTTCTTCGCGTTCAAACACACGCCACGCAAACAGTTGCACTTGTCAGAGAGCAGTGCAAATAACTAGTTGCATTGCAAAATAAGGTATTAAAATTTGCCTCCCCCCTAAAATAATTATAAATTTAATTAGAAAATTTACTAATAATGTAGACTGAAAAATACATATCAACTGCGATATCTCTACGAATACATGCACTTATATCGAAATGGAAATATAATCTACTTACTATTAATGCAGTTGCAATAATAGAGTGTGAATAATATTTCGTAATTGCTGTCTAGGTTTGTGCACTATTTTTTGTCCTTACGTCTGTTTTTGTCATTTGTTGTTTCCAACAGTGTAACCCTGTTATTGTGCAGTTGGTTGTTGCACGACATATTATAAATCTAATAAATGAAAAGAATTAATTTTTTTCTGTTTTTAATTACGTTTTTGTTATTTTATTGTTTTGGCGCTGTCCTGTATAGCACACACTAACTAAAATAAGTAAAATAAAAGGCGGGAATGTGCACTGGTATTTTCCCCGTTAGACTTACGTTACTGACACATCGTCGTTGCCACGACAATATCTTATATGTGTACAAACACATAAGAGCTTTCGTCATAAAAAATATTTAAAACCCTACACATAGGAGCATTTATGTTTCTACTTTTATTCCTTGTGTGTACGTTTTACACAGAAGTGAGCGAAGTGATTTTGGTCAACACTTAACAACGAGGTCTTTAGCGCTGGTGTTTTACACAGGAATGTACCGACAAAGAATAAAAATAGAAATATTTGGTATAACGAAAGCTCTTGTGTGTTTGTAAAAATAGGAGATAGTATCGTGGCAACGACGACATTTCCTAATCCTTTACTCCACGGCGTCTACTTCTGAACTGTGTATCATGTTATCTTAGATACAAAATCGCCAAGGAAACTTATTGAAGCATAGAATTTTTTTCAACAACGCGACTTTTATGAGCTGAAGAAAAACTATTCATTTGACTGGTTTCCGAATCCTATATTGATACACTTAACGTCAGAATACATATTTGGATTCGAACATATTATTTAGTTTGTGTGGTGGATAAATAAGTGCTGAGTTTTACAATTAAGATCTAGACGTAAAGTCAATATAGAAAAATTACAAATCAACGTTCCTTGACAATAATATTTGCTAACTTCGTTAGTAAACATCTACCCGGAATGATGCACGTGTTAAGCGCCTTCTTACGCATCGCAATTAAATGTACGAGATTTCGGTGTTAGATATTGTTCTGCAGAAATACATTACTCGGGAAACATTTTTGGTCAGAAAGTTGGCAAAAACTTTTGTCTGGGATTGCTGTTTCAGATTTTTGCGAATTGGCTTCGAGAAACCTACAATTCTAAACTGATGCTTTAGCGTTGAATTATACACCACGCACTCTTAACTCTTAGCTATATTTCAAATTAAACCACGCCCAATAAATTACATTTCTTCAATTGAATAAAGTTCATAATCTTCACTCATATTATCTATTCAGTGTATCCTCTTCTCACCAGTTTTTGAAAATAAATACATATTTCATGGACATGGGAATAACCTCCAACATCTTGCATAAAACTAAAAAAATCTGATTCTGTTCAGCAGAGCGTTAGGGTCTTCGATAAATGTATAGCCTTCATGATGCTTTTCTTCTTTATTACTACCCCTCGTTGACACTTCATTATAAGTCTCCATGAGAGTATCAGTAATCTTAGATAATTATATAATATTCGACATCAAGCTTCGAATTGCATTGTGTTAAGAACAAATTACAATCGTGGTTTTGAATTTACCAGAATATTTTTGTCCGAAAGATTATTCATTTCACTGTCACCATTATATGACTAAAAATAAGTTACTAAACATAAATATTTCTATCACTATTTCTGGAATTGAAAATGTATCAATTAGTTCACCATTCCCTAGTAATTTAATTAAAAGAGCATTTGGATATCAACTTAAATACCCAGGTTCATATCCTTAGTAGGGTAACAGTCTTCTGTTACAACTTTGAACAAGACTTCGAATATCATGATATAAGCTAACATTATTCGTGTCTGTACATATTCACTAACTGGAGGAAAGCATTGAACGAGTAAAGAGTTTTTGTGTGTTCGATTAGTATAGTATATAGTAAATTTCTAACAAAACTACGGGGATGGGTGCATTGAAAACTGAAAAATTGTTGAACTGTACGTGGTGCCTTTTTGAGTGGCCACTGTGGTTACCTGCATAAAATAACGTATGATGATAACAAAACTAATATGTGTTAGGAGTTTCTGAGTACTTAAGAAGTTAACATATACTTTCAGAACGCCCGTTCGTGAGCACATGTTTTATGTCATACCATAATCAATGAGGAAGATAGTAAAAATTAAAGCTTTACTTCACGACTTGAAGTAATTATACTAGACTACTAATATGACCAATCTGTAGTGGCATAGAGAGTGATATATTTTGGTATGGTCTGAAACAATGGGATCCGGGATAGGAGCGTGGAAGCTACTGATGACGTCATGACCGCCATCTTGGACGACGTTACCCTAAAAATTTCCAAAGTTTTAAAAATTCTAAATTTTCTGAGGGATTTAAAACTTTCCAAAAATTTCCAAAATTAATTAATAATAAAAAATAAAAACATGTGCCTTCCACCCTGTTTCCGGGTGTCGTCTTATGCGCGATACATGTCAATTAATTTACTTTAATTTAGGCAACCTTCTTGAAGGTGTTTTATCTGAGTCTTCCGAACATTTTTAGAATTCGCATTCCTACCAAACCCATGTTGTACCTCATAAAAAATGTCCTTAGAAGTTTACCACGAGTCTCCAAAAAATTCTTTTTTACATTCTAACCAACCCCTACTCACACCTCATGATAAAAAAACTTGTTTTAATTAAATTAAATACAAACATTTCATACCTAAACACCACTGCCACATTGGCTCCCACCTCCTTAATTGCCGATGCTAATAACCTAGCAATATCCCAGCTATACCGGAACGATTTCCAATAAATCTAATGAAGTAAATAGGCGTTTTCTCCTATTTTCAGAACATTTTTCTGTTTTACATTCAAACCAAATCCTACTCATATCTCATAACAAAAATTGTTTTAATTAAATTAAATTAAATACAAACTTTCGTAAGCTGAACAACATTACCACATTGGCTCCCCACCACTCCCCATGCCTATAACTTATAAAACTGTCTTTTATTCAAGCTATGCCACAATATTTTCCATTAAATCCAATCAAATAAAATAGGAGTTTTCTTCGAGTCTTCCAAAAATGTCCATTTTGTATTCCAACCAACCCCACTCATACCTCATGACGAAAAAACTAGTTTTAAATAAATTAAATAAATTACAAACATTTCGCACCCGAACACCGTTGCAACATTGGCTCCCCACCCTTCCCCAAGTTAATAACTTAAATCCACCCGTTACCCTAGCTGTAGAGTCCGTCGCGCTCGGCACTGCATTCGTCGGGATAGCTAGGTCACCTTAACTACAAAGATGAACAAATCGTGTTCGATTCACACCCATTTAATATGTCACACAAGACAATAGCCCTAACGTGAGTGCCGCCTCTCCCGAACACGTCATGACACACTCGTGGCTGGTTACCAACTGTCCCGCCTCCAGGTACGAAGTCTGGGAGGGGAGGGGGCATGGCGGGAGAGATGCTGGGCAAGGGGGCTGACCACACACACAAGCATATATACTCAGGGACTCATAGACATACATATACTTGGTTCACCATAGCTAACCCTTAAACTTTTTCTTTTTCACAAACATTTGGTTCTGATAAGAATACAAGCTTTGTAAAATTTAAAATTATGAATGAAACTTTGTTAAAATATATAATCTTAAATGTAATTTAATTTATGTAATAATCGGGGATCCCCTATTTTATCAATTTTACTGTGATGTTCTTAAGCTATGTTTGCTTTTTAATTTCTAATAGATGACTACCCAAAATAATCAATGTTTACGTGCCAAGATTTTATCATTTGTTGTTTTTCCAGTCTGAGTAATAAAAAATATTTTCTGAATTATAGTAAAAAGATTCTTTACTAAACCTAACTCAGCTTATAAGTTAAAATTCAAAAGAATGTAAAAATTTTTTATTTCCTGTGTGAACTTTGATAACCTTATTTTTCTCAAATATAATGTGAAGTGTTAGGGAGAGGAGGGATACTGGCTTAACAACATTTCTTCCACTAACAGTTGTAGGCTACCGTGCATTTATACCTAATCAGATCTTAAATGAGAGAGGCAATACACAGTTTTGAAGTCTACATTTATAAAAAAATTGCGTCCCACGTAACAAAAAGGCTGCTAGTTTTCGCGAAAAAATTGGTGTAACTATTTGTTTCAATAACGTATGTGCACACGTGCACCACTGCTTCTTGGTCAATAGTTAGATATTTTTTAACTATCAGATTTGTACTAAACCATTTGCATTACATTTAACAGTTCGAAAAATGTAGAAACCCAGGTTGTTAGATTTGTGACGCAGTTGTAGTTGCTGCATATCAGCCAGGAACGTTCTGCTTTATGGACCATTCGGCCATTTCATGCTTAACGAGGTCACTAAATCAGAAATCAGAAGCATCTGCACATGTGCGAGTGCTTATTAATCAAGGTCATTTGAGTACTGTTTTTCTCTTGGAGTATATCGAATACTTTATAGGGCGTGGTTACATGAACTTACAAACTGGATAAATCCGAATGTATTCTCACAGAATGCAAAACGAATTGCTTCGTCCATAGTAATTTTCATGTTTGATAGATTCGAACGACATATATTCGTGGCTTGTTATTTTCGGCTACTCTGCTGTACTCTTACTGGCTCGTTATAATCACTGGAAAAATGGGGGAAAAGGCTGCTTAAAAGTCATACAAAGTTAAAACAAGAGGAAATGTAAATCACAGGAAGAGATAAATATTATATTATTGATATTTCTAAACTGAATTTATTTTTATAGATTATCATTATGCTGATCTAAATATAAATGTATGAAAGTAACTTGTTTGTATTGGTATACGTTATAGTAATTTCGGACGAATAATTTACTACACGAATACATTTTTGTTAGTAACACATCGAGTAACGCACCTTTAAAGCCGTTTTCTTACGTAATGTGTTTCAATTGATTTAAAAATATTATTTTCTTGTATTTTACGAAACGTTTATTATTTATGTTCTTAATTTTAACACAAGTACCATAATTTTGCAGAGAGTACAAGAGAATATAGTGTTTAATGATTTTCTCCATTATTTTTATTAACATTAAGGAAACATGTTTGTTTTTATTTATTTATTTACATTAACCTCCTCGTATTCCTGGTGTATACCAGAATGGGAGTTGTTAATACATATATATATATATATATATATATATATATATATATATATATATATATATATATATGCAACATTTGTACTGGTTTCATAATGCACGCTATCAGTAACGATTTATTTATTTAGGCTGTATGCTAATTTGTTATGCCAGAATTTCTTTCAAATTATTTAATAAATTTTGAAAAGGAAGTAAACGTGGTACTGTGAGGCTTATTTTAAATATATTAACATTTGTAAATGCAAAAAAAAATGTCTATTAGCTGATTACCTCCGTGATAGTAGGTATTAAAGCTTGTCTTGGACGATGAAGTCCCCAGTTTGAGTCCTATAGATTACCTATACGGATTGCATAGCTACTTCAGGTAATGAGATGTATTTACGTTGGTTGCAACGGGAGTTTACAATTATAATTTAATGGTTTATGGACATACACCGTTGCTCATGTTTTGCTGATCAGAGTTGTGTTGAATGACAAAACAGACGGAAGACGGGAATATATCGCAATTCCCGAAACGTTGAATTTTTCGTTGTTTTTAACTTGTGCTGTGATGCCCCTTGTCTTTTGTTTGATGTCCACTATTCACTGTTTTTTGTCTATTCATTTTATTTTTAATTGTGAATCTGGTTCTATATTAAGGTCTGTCATTTGTGTCTGGGTGTTGTGTCGATAATCGACTGAATTCAATCTATAGAATTATTTGTTAACTAATACAAGAAAACTGACAGAATTCCTCTGGGATTGTTTGTTTTCCTTTTTATTTTGTGTGTTTTACATCGGTTTCATTTTGTACTTTGCCATTTAACAAAAGTTTGATGAAGGAAACATGAGCAATGGCGTATGACCACCAACCATTAAATTCTTAGGATATTACTTAAGGTTAATATTTAAGTTATTTAATCAGTTTTTTTTTTTAGAATTTTGTAACATTTATAAAAACATTACAAATAAAATTATTGTAACTCTTTAGTTACCTACCACTTCGCGTGAACACATTATGAAATTCTGAAGCCATATAACTCATGCATGAGCTACAAATTATTATTACAGTTTATTTCTATATCTAAAATTTGCTACAACATGACAATCTACTTGTTAAGACACCATTCATTTTAGTCATACATCTCTTCCTGAAGAAATTTGAGACTTAGACGTGTAAAATTTAATGTTTATTTATAATATATATATTTCAGTGGTGTGTTGATACTTATATACGACTTCAGGCCAGACCTCAACTGTCATCTATATTGGAGAACAAAAGCCCAATCGGACGATCATGATGGCTCAAAATGATAAATCAGTTTTATTTAACATTTCAGGATAATAACTGGACTGACAGAATACCACGACATGACTGTCCATTACGTAGTAAAACTCCTGCTGTGTTTCGTTCTTAGCTGCAAACAATGTGGATTGTAAACTTGGCATGGCGGTGTCCAGACAAAAACTTTGCCACGAAACTAAATACTGTGAGAAGCAGTCGTCCATTGCTCCACGCCAGGTTTTATAACTCCACCACTGGCTCCTCTAGGTAGCATTTTTATTATTAATGGATTACTTTGGAGTTGCAGCTGGTCTATAAATCCCCGGGTGTTACTTCAGTTTAGTTCGCACTGTTTTGGCGTTGACAGGTGTGTGAGCGCGACAGTCACTTTTCATGCTATTGTATTGTTATTGCTATTAAATGCCATAATCCTTAGCAATTTTCGTGTGTCTAAATTGCTCAAGGCACGCTTCCATCTGCACAAGTATTCTTCAGATGCTGTGCATTTACTAATACCTTTAAGCTGTTCGTGTGGCAAATAAAATCAATAGCCTAATCTTGGATACTGCACATCGCGACGCAACAAATAATCAATTTTACTGTAGCGAAAAAATTTTAAATTGACGGAAATAAAAAAAATTGGAATGCGTTTTTATATACGTCAAGCCAATAGCCAGTGACATGTGGTTTCAACGCGAATATTTTTCATTTCATCATGTTCATTGGTTTCACAATGGCTAAGATAGAAAAATAAGAAAATTTTTAATAGGAAAATAGGCTGAGCAATTTTTTTTTGTAAAAGAAAACTGTACAAGCGAGTGATGTCTATAAACTAACATTATTTTATGCAAATATATAATAAGGGTTTTTCCCAACTTGATCAGCATTAAGTACTTTCAAACGAAAGTTGCATAATTTCTCTATCACTTGAGTTATCAACAAGTGCTATACCATATCTGACAGTATTGGAACTACTGTGAAAATTTTAAGCAGTGTCAACCTATATGTGTGTAAATGCACCTAATTTCAATTGTTACTAATTCTTAGAGCCAAGAACCGCCCTAACGAACAAAATGCTACTAAAAATAAATAAAATGTGTTTTACAAAGCAACATTGCTCCCGTGAATTAGGGTTTTTATTTGGGATGATTCAGCGTTCGATGTTTATTTTAAGGAAAATAAATAACAATGTGGCAATGAATGATTTCAGAACGACCCACAAAATTTCGAATTTATTAATTATTTTACAAGTGATCACAAAATAGGATAGAAACAATTTTTTAGCAGAATACTTATATTACAATTCTCAAATCCGCGCCCATCAGACAAATATGAATGTCATACTTTTGTTCAACCCACGTCAAAATTGTTTAAAAAGTAATTGAATGAATTAAAAAAAAAACTAATTTTCAATCTTTTACTTACTTTGCTCTGTAGCGATGCATATCTTCAACATTGAGATCATGTTACATTAACAACAATTGCATTCTAAAAGACACAATATAGCTGAACTATGCCTATATTTTAAACATTTACACTGAAACAGTTTCGTTTTATACTTTACAATTACTTCATAGTACGAAAGAAGTTTAAGAAATTACAAAAAGTAGTAAAATAATTTTTTTACATCCAAGAATTTAACACGTATCCGCAACCACAACAATATGTTTAAGTCCTAATAAAAATCAATGATGCATTAGCTATCATTATACGATAGATGTTTTGTTACTTACATTTCAGTTGGGTTATTTTACTCATTTTTATTAAAAACATCTAAAATATATTTTTAGCTAATGATATTTCATACCCACAAAAGCCAAGATGATGTCTATTAAAAGTTTTTGTTAATTTTCCATAAAGTTTACTGTATATGTAATTTTAAAAATTTGACATGAACAAGATTACGTCCTTTATGCACGCCTGCGCTGTTCGTACGCACGTATTTGTAACAAAACATGTCTCTTAAATAGGTCATGTTGAAGTTCAAGAATCACTTTCCGGTAACGGATAACAATTACAGATTATATATTTCGCTTCTTTTCCCTGCAGAAATATTTTGTTACAAGGTAAATATAGAGCAAAGAAAAGCAAGTTTTGTTGGTTATGCAAAATCACCAAGTCACCTTGTGAGTAAATTTTTGGAACTTTAACCTAACTCCGGAATAGAATACATACTGATAGAATTGCAGGCAAGCCAGTCTTACTATAGGAAACTTAGCAATTGTCATTTATTTATGGAAAGTCTGCAGCAATGTTCAGTGCAGGTCACAATCTTATTTTCACGTTCATCCGGTTAGTACATTTTGAAGTACGGCAGACTGAATAGGTCGTTTTTAACAACGCTGGAGGGCTTATAAACAGTGTTTTAATGAGCACAGTTTCTTAACAATGAGGTTCTGACCTTGTCTGAAGTGTATTTTATTTTCCTACGTTTGCACAATGAGCATATTGGAATTGTTTCGTAGGAAAAAAATCTGTTTATGAACACACTGCAACACATTTGAAGCGTTACCCACTTTCGATGCTCAGTATAGATCGGAGGAAAACCGGAAAGAAGGGACAAAGGCTAGACGTTTGAAGACTGCCTCAAACAGAATAGTTCAGATCTCCCAAGTGCGTGGGTATGAACTGGCCCGTTTGTTTCAGTTTGAATTGTCAGATGTCTCTATGCCGCGACAATCCGTCTATGACGCGAAGACCGGCTGCTGTCTGTAGGTGTTGTAGTGGTTGGTGTTGGTCAAGAAAGCATTTCAGCTCTCACTTCCGTTGGTTGATGTTGGTAGTGAAATTAAGTTCAATATTGAACTTTAAAGTACAACCAACCAATCAAACTGCAATATATGTATAGGTTATGTTTAATGATAACATAACATTACTAAGCATCACATTGTTTCTAACTTACTCAAATACAAAACATAACACTGAAAATAGTTTCCTAATATATTATTAACTTAAAATTATTTCAGCCATTTATAATGTTTACATGCAGGCTATTATACAACCGTTTGTTGTGCCAACCCACCCATCACGCACCAACCATGAATTATACCAACAGCAACCGCAATTCGTGCCAGAGGCCTTAGAGTTAATTTATATGACACGAAATCTAGAAGGTATTTCTTTTTGTCGCAGTGGTAGACGGAAGTGAAGACCAAGACAAGACCGGCGCGCCACGTCTGAAAGGTCAGGACAACCTTGAGGACGAGGCCTCGTGCCAGGATAAGATAACCCGCGAGACACACAGAGTTGCCAACTTTTTTTTTTTTGGAAAAAGTCACGAGATCGATCAGTAAAAATCACCAGAAATTCACCAGATTTTCAGAATTATTAAAAAATAAATAAATAAAAAAACATAGCTTAGCACTCGTGGAAAATATTATTTACTGCAATATTTGCGTGGAAATGCGTGATTTCCATTATTATGTTGAATACAATATTGTTAAAAACCATGCCAGACTCATGGTTAACACAAAAATTACATGTCATATCATCCTACTCAGTTAATAGAGATTGTGACTTATTTAATCTTCCATGTCGTCGTCATCCTTGTCCTCTTCAATACCTTTGGATGTGGAAGCATCATGTTCAGACTGCCCAGACTGGTACGCTTGAACTGTTGCTAATTTTAAAAATAATTTATTGAGGAATTACGTAATCATAACAACACTTTTTTTCTCTTTGCAAACCAAATTTCACACACAATATTGCATGACGAGTATTAATTTTCATTCTGTTGCACTTTTCATTTTAATCACATTTACCATGCTAAACACTCGCTCAACTGCAGCATTCGAATATGCACTTCCAATTTCATTAGCCACCATTTAAAGCATTCCCCTTGGATTTGCTCATATTAATATCCAAGAAAATGCTTAGCAAAAAAACGCACGCTACTTTTTTATCGTCCCACAGAATAGAATAGTGTGATTGGCGTCACGTAGGTGGCGGCATAAACCCGCAGCCCAAGCACTGATAGCTAGCACCAGGCAGAATGATGATGTACATAGTATATGATGACAGGTGTGATAACTGGTAATTCTTGTGAGCATGCATAGCATATGCTGCCTTTTTATTTTTTTAGGATGCCCCCAGTGGTACCAATTTATATTTATGAAACATCACTAATGTCACTTACAAAGGTCACTTTTAAAATTGCAAAATAATTTATTTAAAGAAATAAAAAAATATTTTTCCAGATTTCTGAAAATTCACCAGATTTGTCACCAGATTTTCACAGCAATCACTAACTTTTCGACTTGTTGCAAATGAACAAAGTTGGCCACCAGACAATCTTGGAAATCACCAGATCTTTTGGCAAAATAACCAAGTTGGCAACTCTGCATCCAAGACCATTGGGCAACAAACTGTTTCTGCCTTTTCATTACAATTATACCAGGTGCTTCTTTATGTGCTCTATTTATTGTTTGCTCTTGTGCCATATCTGCACCGGGAGCTGAGAAGGAATGACTAAACCTCTTTACTATGTGCTTACCGTTTTGGAATGCTTCGTATACATCAGGATGATTTGTTAGTATTTTTTCATGTCTTCTAAGAAAAGAGAGCTCCACCGTTGGTATTTGACACAGTCGAAAACCGCAAACAGTGGCTGAATCTTCTGAACAGTTAACACTCTTGACACAGCATTTCTTCAAATCAAACATTATAGGTAACATACTCGCAAACACGTGTGTTCTGTGTGAGAGGTTGTGCGGGTGTTTGAGAGAGAATGCGTGTGTACACACACAATATAAGATAACATTAAATAACACTGAATTTATGAATTTATGTAGACTTTAAAGAAACCTAGCAAACATTAAACTAATAACACAAAACAAAAAAATAAAATCATTACAGAAAAGTTTGTCTAAGCCACGAATACTTATGGTAATACATATGACAGCAATGTCCACAATATTACCAAATTCGATTTTCCCTTTAAATCACAAATAACGACGAGTAATTTTATTCGTTTTACATTAGATCGTTACAGCCCTAAATTACATCAGAAATAGCTTCATACAAACTTAATTGTACTTCAAACAGACAAACAAAATTTTTTACTGTACTGATAAAATTATACCTTTCCTTATATTTACTTAAGTTTTACTAATGTAGCAAAGTGCAGTCAAATATCCATAATTTATGCTTCAATATAATGTACATTTCAGGTATAGAAAAAAAATTACGCATCAACTACATTATCAACAAAATTTCGTATTCTTAAAAGTAAAGATTCTATTTACCACGCTAAGTATTTAAGATATAAAGAAACTGTCAGAAGCAAACGTGTAGACAATTTCATTCTTAACAATTTTTATCTCAAAACTTTTTCTATTAATATTACCGTTCTCACTTAAAAAGCTTACTTTAGCATAAGACGAGTTAAGCGATTGCGGCCATATTGAGTGACATCATATGGGAAAAACGTTGGGGGAGGGGCGGTCCACGCAACACTTTTTTGCTTCTTATACACCTAGGTAACCAATGCAGAAATAATTTTCTCTGTACGCAAACTAGCACACAGAAGTACTGTCAGCTGCTGAACAAATTCAGCCCACACAGTGCGCCATGCTACACTGCACTAACGACAGACGCATCTTGTCACTCAACTCGCTCGTTTCGCGACATCACCGCAGTAAATTGTACCAAAATGTTATGACCAGTCCTACACACCAAGGCGCTTCGTACGAACGTTTCATATTTTTTGTACGCGACTTGGTTAGTTGGTAAATAAATTCTAATATCGTAACTACATTTTCACTCAAAACCCAGCTGAAATACACTTTGAGAAAAACTGGTCTAAAGTAACATGTTTCAACATACATGGAATTGTTAAACCTATTACGCTAAAAAGAATAGTTTATTTGTAATGTTCTGCCATAAAATCGCCTCAACTTGTAAGAATTTTTTCAAGGCGGATTAATAAGTTTTAGATGTTTCTCCTTCACGCGTAGACGTTACATTAAACATTTTTGCAGCCTATTATTTCACACGAATTACAACGTACTTCATACCAAATAATAAAACAATGTCAACTTAAAACTATAAAGTAAACTGCTGTAACATGTTCGCTATAAAATTACATACGTAAGTTAAAAAAGTAAAATAACATTCAAGACAGTAACAGGATGGTATTTTGAAAATAGGTAGCATTTTATACATCCTCCATCGAAGCCTTTCAAAATCTGTAAAACTTTTACTCCCAAAAAATACATTTCAAAATATAACATCTGGAACGGTAATTCAAAATATAACTTCTCGATCCAAACGAAATTAGAGTTGTCGCGTACGTCGAGCTTTACTACAGAGTCGTGTCCTATATAATGATAGGGTCACCTCTTGGAATCTAATTGAAAAAATAGTAGTATGACATGAAAATTTGCTAACCAGTATTTGTGCATAAGGGCGAGGTGACAATTTGCATACCAAAGTCGTCCGTTCCATACCCTTGCTTCCAGTAACCAGTCGCAGGAAAAATGTCCTGTTGGACGAGGGTATTATAATAAATAGTATAAGTCAATTTATTTTAAATAGTGTAGAATGTAATTATACATAGACTTACGCATAAATGATAAATTAATAGTCAATAAATCATAGGTAGACCCTCTACTTTCGCGAAAATGTTTTGGCGTCAGCTTGTTTCAATGCCTTTCATTAACATCTTCCTACGTTCTTATTTAATTTCTGTTCCCTTTCGCTTCAGTCCGTACCTCCGACGATTAAAGTTAATTACTGAAAGTTTGGTAATGTGCCCAGCTAGCTAAAGAAAACACATATATTTCTGATTGTAAAACAAGTGCCGAAGAACCCACGCACCTCGGGTTGCAGATTTCGGTGACGTTAAACTACTTCGACTGCATGATAGTGAAACAATTAAGTATTTTCTCCAGTGTGTTAAATAGATAATTGACGGAGTTGATTTACTGGGGAAACAGCCACGACTACCTGAAAATCCACTCGACTGGTGACCCCTAAGTACGATGTCCACCGCCCCGCAGTTTGACGACGAAGAAATTATCACTTTCCCACCGGAGTTAAACACGTGTTACTTACTTGCTTACATATTCGCGTCACCCTCAGCATCCCGCGTACTCCTCTGTTAGCCTCGCGTCTCTTCCCCACCCCTGAGCACACGGAGGTGACGAAGTTCCTCTCAGCCAATCAGCGATAGGCAATCTGCCGCCCGCGAATGCGTAAGTATTTATTACACAAAATCAAGTTTTACATTTTAACATCACTAAATTACATAAATAATCTTCTGAATATTGAATACTATTGGCATCTCTTAATTAATGTGTGTATTGCATTAAGTATCTAGGTACAAGTAGGTCGGGGAAGGAGAGGAAATAAAGAGCGGTAAGAGAAAGAGAGAGAAGTAAAAGAAGATCGGAAAGGGGGGGGGGCAATGGCTAGCCCACATATGGCGTTGCAGCTGGCCTCCTAGCTCGCCAGACGGCCGAGCACTAACTTACAAAAACTATAATTAACACATGTGAATTTACGCTAATTACATTACCATATTTGATCAAGTGGTGCTTGTCAGGTTACATTGATACCAAACAAGACATATTTACTGATTGATTTATGATAGTTATAGTTTAGTGTGTTTTTATAATTACTATGTACGGCGTATGGTATACCCCTTGATGTTTGACGAGTACGTCATACCTGTACATGCCTATGAAAACTGCACTTTAATAAACATCAATGATGAAGCCACTTAATTGTAACTATTGCCTTTACATAATCATAATAACGCAAAAATTGTCTTAAATTGTAGCTTATCACTACATTTGAAAGTGTTACAATCTAGAATACTTTTTTCGTGGTCAGTAGTTAAGTCATTGCATCTCTACAATAACATATGTTGCCAATGACCATGAGGAATAGCTTCAGATGTGTACCTACGGCTTTGGAATTAAAAAGAAAGAAGAGTCCATATTAATAGGCAGTTTTCAGGGAAAATATATCGAAAAACGTGCATTCGTTTACCTACTAAATGATAAGTTTTGAAGCGAGATAGAAAACTGTATAAGATCGACTATGCACTGTAAGCACGCGTGCCAATCAAACGCAGCCAATAGAATACTTTTGCTGGGACCGTTAACGTGTTGTTTCACAATTCTCTCCACGCCTTCCGCACGCTACTTGCTATATTTTGTATCTGCCCATGTCAGTTATTATCTGTTCCACAGACAGCAAAATGTTTACAACTGAAATCATATCTAGGTCTTCGTTGACATAATCTATAGTTAGACCCTAACTGTAGAACTTGGATACCAGTGATTTATACTTTTCGCAAAAGGTGCAGCGTATTTTACCAATTGCTTGCCGAAAACATAGTTTAATAAAAATTGAGAAAAAGAAATACAGTTTAATTGTACACAAAATAATAGGCTACTTTACAGTACACTCTAAAAATATTTTGTAATTTACCAGACGTGCGTATAGGAGCGCTAAGAAAGTAGGTATGGCATAATTGTTTCCCAGACATCCGTGGTAGCACTACTACACTTTTTTATAAAACAGTCAAATGCATATTAAATTTACCAGACTTGTATTGTAACAAGTTTAAAAATTTGCATATTTACAAGACGGAAGTATTGTAACTGTCCCATATGCGTCTGTAATAACTTCCTAAACATTCACGGAAGTTTTTTTACAGTATAGCAGGGAATACACAGTAATAAGTCAAAAGAGTTTTAAAAACTCACATTGGTTAAACAAAAAAAAATATATATATGGTCATACATTTTATTTATTTTACATAAAACATTTTATAGCCATTATAAAATACGTTACCCATAGCTCAGTCGATTAACATTCAGGTTCAAATATTGACCAGACCGAGTACATTTAATTTTTCAATTGAAATTATAATACTTGCATAAATAATATTGATAAGCAAAATAAAGTTATTTTACGTAAATATATCTCATACACATAATAGGTAAAAACGTGATATTCGAACATTTTGACACTATTGTGATGAAGTATAAAAGTATAACATTTGGTTTACCCGCAAATTGCACCATATTCAACGTTCACGAATTTGAAAGGTTGCTGTACGCGGAGGATGAAGGGAAGATGAATAAGGTCCTATTTATTATGTTTATATTAACAAACGAATTGGATAAATTCTTGTTTTTTATTATTTCAAATAATTTGATAAAAAAATTAAATAATTACAAAACTACACTCCGAAGCTTTTATACTTTTACAGAAAATAAAAGTTTGTGTTAATGTTTCACAGTGTCTATTCGAATTACGGGTAAATATGAAACAAAAAATACTCAACCGGATTAAATTTATGTATATGAAATCTTTACATAACTTCATTCTATAACTCACGCAAACAATATTTATATTTAGCTTTGAAAGATTCAGCTGCACATTTTGCGTGCTGTGCATTCACCTGTATGAGTAAGAGCTCTGCGCGAAGGCAGCACTATTCGTTGGATTTTCTAGACAATATTAGTTCCTACAACACTAAAGCAATACACTGCACTCTTGTTTGATTGTTGAACTAAACGTCCAGAGTTCTGAAATCTTTCAACAGGGTGCGCTATGACTGTTAATGTTATACATTTAGCTTTGTTGTAGTTATAAAACGTATCAGACTTTTCGGCAAAATAACTTTCTGCAAAACGACTTTCGGTAAAACGATTTTCAACAAAACGATTGTTTCACATGTTAACAGAAGTCGAAAATTTTCGGCGAAACTACTTTTGGGAAAACAACTTTTGCTAGTGACTATCAACAAATATAATTTTCGATGTAGCGACTTTTGGGTAAACGACTCTGTGTGAAGTTAAGGAAGATACTGAAAAATTCGGTAAAACGACTTTCGACCGAGTGACTTTTCGGTAAAACGTTTTTCGGCAAAATTATTTTTCTGATGAATTGTTTTCGACGAAACGATTTTCGGGAAATTATTTGAATGCAGAATGGAGCGCTGAAAAAGCAATTCGGGAAAATGATTTTCGGGTAAATCGCGCGCTTCCGGATAATTGTGTTATATTTACATACATAATTTCAAGAATATATAAATTTCAAGGCAATCGCCAGATCTAAACCGCTTCTTGTAGTTTTGAAAAGCATTTTTGAAAACCCTGTCAATGTATTTGAATTTACCTACCAGTCTACTAATTGTCGATTATAATGTCTAAACCGCCCTCCGATGTATATTTCGTAAATATAAGTATGAAATTGTTGTTACTCTTTGTAGAAATAAATAGCTTTTGCTTCAGTTGCATGAAAACGGAACATTTGAATTTGTTCTTATTCTAAGGAAACATTTCTGTTTCAACACAAAAAGCATATTTTTTTTAATGAATACAATAATTTCTTTAGTAGGTTGTAACTTGCGATGAAGATGTCTCCCTTTGCAGTGCTACAAATCTTAGGTATATACTTAACCTTGCGGCTTTGAAAATTTTCTTCTTTAAAAAGTTTTCCTCGAGAGAAATTTTGTAACAATTGTAGCAAAAAAAAATATTTTTTTAAATTAAATGTTCGAAACGGCAAATAACATTTTCCATATTTTTATTACCATGCGGCTACGTTATTCTTGGTGAAAAAATTGTTTATTTTCTATTTCCCATAGTTTAAAGAAAAAAAATGTTTTCTATTCGGCGCAGCAACTTCGGTGAGGTTCAAATTAAACTTTTTTTCCGTCTCAAAATTAAATGTGTAATAAGGCAAATAAAATTTTATTCTAGAGTACATTGTAAGAATATTTCCTAGGTATTCCCTCATACACCTTTCTCTATACGTCGTTTCAATATTTCCAAACTGAGATAACAGGTAACGATAGCGCCGTTACACGCTTTTATTCCGGGCATTAGGCAAAACACAGATATCTTTTCCTTGTGTTGACATGCGAATGTCCTTCTAGAGTAGCTATAGTTGTTAGACGTTAGTCAAACCATTTCTGAAGAAGCAAAAGGTCGTTTAGTCTCAAGGTAAGAACACATATTCGCTGGTATTATCTTACACATTTATATCAATATTAATAGTAAAGGCTGATACAACTAATCATTAGGCGATATGTGTTGATTAACTTTGCAAAAAAACTTGTCAAAGGAAGGAAAACAAAGTGCTATTTATGAACCGTTTTTATATCGAACACTTACAATTTTGTAGAAAAAGTTTTTTTACTGTTTGGTTATGACTCTATATACTTGCTATCATAACTTACAAGTTATTTATTTTGATGTAGATAAAAGGTTGGCACACATTTTATTTTGAAGCACGGGTTTTTCCTACGCAAAGTTACAATGTTACCAACTACTGTAATTAAGAAAACTAAAGTGTTAAAATAAACACAGAATAATGTACGTTATTAATGTTAATTTAATATGTGAAACTTGTATTTAATGAAGAACGTCGTGCTTTCATAAAATATCTTTAACTTCCAAAATTTTACATATTTAGCTAAGTATCGACATATTTTTACAATTGTAATATTTTTGTTTGAAACAATTTTACACAACATTACAAATTGTTTCATTTCAGTCACATTTTTAGCTTAGCAAATCTTACACATTCAGCTAAGTACATAGACAACTAGAATGTTATCAAAAAATTAAACTCTTTATGTAATGTAAATTCCTGTGGTTCTTGTACGCAACTTTCTTACACTACCAAACTACAAACATTTCAAGTTTCTTTCTCTGTTGGTCATTATTTTCACTCGTTAAATCTTGCACACCCGATGAAGTACGCATTTAAGCAACTGAAATATTTTCATTGCATTTACCATAATCTATTTGCAAGGACAATTTCAAAACCTGCAGATAGTCAAACTTGGCATTTTACAGTTTTATTCTCTCCTTGTGTAGGTTTGGAAAACTGGAAAGAAACATGGCGGCAGTTGTACACTTACGTCCAGGAAGGTCAGTGAACTTATCAGAAAACTTTAATTGATATTCTTCGTTTCAATTGGCAGGTATCGGTAGGCATTGACATCAATTTCCACACTTCTGCCAGGTCTGATAATGTTCTAAAAATATTATGCATCAAAGCATTTTAAAAATATGACGCTTTAGATAATCTACATAGTACGGTTTTTGCGATTTCCTGACTTCCATGCACACTGCGACGTAGTAAGCTGGAACATTCATCTGTTTGGTATTTTAGCATGGAATCAGCCTCCATATATGAATGACCTATTTCAAAATACTTTTGCTGTATTGTCACTATTGGTGGAAGAATACTGCCGACATTGATTGGTATAATACAAGTATTACAAATGGGTCGAATTGAGGACATACAGCAAGTTTATAATAATTAAACATTTTGTATAAAGTATTTATAGAAATTTACTTTTGGATAGCATTAGTAACAACTAACGCTTGGTCTTGAATCATGTCAGCATTATTAACCTAAACCTTTATATTTCAGGTATAAATTACAGTTTACAAACAGTCGCTTTAAAATGAAAGAATTGAACAAACATAGAAGAAATGTTACTGGAATAGAATTTATTTCACCTCAAGAAATTGAAAGCTTTACAGAGAAGTAAGTTATGTAACAATTTGTATTCCAACACACAAATTCCGGAAAGATTTTTCCTAATATTATTAATTTATTTATATTAGCCATATTTTCTAAAAATGGCAATTACTACCATGTGGAATCGTTGCCGATTTCAACATTTATTTCCAAGATTGTTAAAACCAGTATTGCACATTAAACTTTTATATACAATACATAACAAAATAATTTTGTAATCAGGAAACGTAATGTCGGATATCTATAATTAAATATTAGTACCACAGTAAGCAAGCGTATTGTATTTTTTTAATTTTTATTAAATTAATTGAATATAACGTGAATTTCTGTTTCAATTAACTTTGTCATATGTGGTTGTGTATGCTTGTTTGTTCAGAACTACCAACTAACATTTATTAAAATTTTAACGCGTATCCAATGATTTATTTTTAAACATAAATACATTAATTTTGTTAAAAATGGCTGTGTCGTCATCTAAACTATACTTGTTCTGTTTTTTTATTGTTGTAATCGCTTAGCGTTCGTGGCGTGGATGAATTTGAACGAATCCACGTGTGATATGATACAATAGCTTTATAACCGCTGGAATTGCTAGAGATACAGTAATAAGTTTATTTCTTAGGTTTAAATTTAGATTTGGTGAATATAACACCTGGAGGCTCAATATGACAGAATGGCTAATGCTATCAGAAACGGCTTGGGGAAGCTTTTTATAGTTGTTATCGTACAGCTTTCGGAGCGTAAATGCACTTAAATAATGCCACGTGAGATTTGATACCATGACATATAACCGCTTGTATTTCCAGAAATACTGCAATATGTTTAAATCTTCCACAAACATTTTACAATTTACGTAAATTGATACGCAATCAGCGTCTCACTTACCACATCTGAAGTTTTATAAATTGTAATATGACGTTACTAGCGTGTCAACTTCTTCACATTCCCAACTAAGCAGTGTTGTGCGACAAAGAACCTACATTTAAAATCAGCAAAAGAAAATTCAGTCTAGAAATAACCCAACAATATTTTCGTTCAATTAGTGATACAATCCAATTAAAATAGTGTTAAACAGTAAGAATGTGTTTCAGATATCATTAGTATATAAATGTTATTACATTTCACTGTCCAATTAGGACTACTTATAACCAAACAGCCGCGCGTAGTTGACTGCTACAAAACTTTGACCTACCAAAAAGAAAATCAATTCGGTAAGAATCACGCCACATTGTTTCTGTTACTTTTTAAGACGGTTATTTGACAGTGATGGAAAAAAATTAGTAGAAAGTTTTTCTTTATATTATTAGTAGAAGTGGTTTTTCTGAAATTTGTGTCTGCCGGCAATTCGTTTCAGTTTTGTAAGTAGGATTCACTATGTTAATATCTTACTGGAATTATCTTAATATTGTTTGAATATTTTTTATCAAATCTGAAATAGTTTTCGAAAAATTTGTTATACCCAGTGGTATAAGAGTGCAAAGAGTTCAGATGCTCATTAACTTGGAGAGTTAAATTTGACATGTAAGCGTTGTACTTAAAAATATTTTTAATGCTAGCAAATTTTGTTTAAGGTGCGCAAATTCAGACGAGTGTCAATTTTGCTATCACATTTCTGACCGCAACGTATAAATAACAGAAAATATTTCACAAATCATAATAAATGTATTTGAATATAAATATACTCTGCTCATATTCATCAGCAACCTTTGTGACAATATATAATCCAGGTATTTAAGAGTTCTGACTTGCTTGCAGACATTGTATGTGAATATAATATTAGGATTAAATATTTTATTTATTTAAGTCTCAATGGAACAAAGTTAATAAAACTTAAAAATAGAGGGCTGCGCGTAAAATTTATCAAGAAAGATGTTTGTTTTAAGTCCTTGTTTGCAAGTTTGGTAAGCAGAACGCTCACGTATTTTCTTTGTAGCAAAATGTTGGCCTTGGATGATGGGCTGGGACCCAGGTGGATGGTCTGGAAGCGAAGGCGTTACGTTATTATAATGCTGGTCTTTATTGGGGAAGTTTTTAAAGAGGTACTAGTTACGAACTTCTCTGTTGCAGTCCTTGCAATGTCAGAGAACTACACTATGACAGATGAAAATGGAACCACTGTTTATGTAAGTATAATTTAACATGGTGTTACTTACACCAAATATATCAACTTTCGAATGTATTTGATCATGGAAATATTGAAAGTATATATATTTGAGTAATCAAGATAGTTAAATTTTTCTCTCGTTCCTGAAAATAGTGGATGTTGTGATAAGCAAAAATGCATTTGGCACGTGACTCTGTTCAAGATAATTATTTTAATAATAGTGAAGTCAAAATAAAACACAGTCTCTGAGTGTGTTGAATAACTACAGAAGTTTTGGATAAAAATTTTACTCAAAATATTAACTCTACTGATGACACGTATGTTTCTAAAGGTCTAAAACAAGAAAATTATGAAAAATTAGAATATTTTGTAGCAAGGTCAAAAAAAGAAGCAAAAATTTGTAATTCTGATACTAAAAACTTGCGTATTAATCAAATGCCTGATAATTTTTTCCTGATCAAGTATACATTTCATATAAAGACAGTATACTTAGAATATTTTAAATGAACAGCTCATAAAGTAGCTATTCCAACCAATAATTTCGTTCGATAATATTTGTCATATGTCATTTTTAACAGTGCAACATTTTTATTATAATTTTTTTTTTTTTTTTTTCAAATCTTCTTGATAGTATTGGTTAATATTCTGCTGGGATTTATTCAAAAGTTCGTATCTAAATATTAAACAAATCTTCAGGCAAATTGTAAATAAATGTGCACAGATTCCAAAATTACAAATTAGAGAATCCTATTTGTGCTTGCAATAGTAAATTTGCTATTTGAATAATTTCTGAAATTGGATTATGAAATATAACGTATTTATCAATGTTATTGAGTAAATAATCGTTGCTCTCAATGTACATTGATTCATAGTCGTCTGAATTACATGTCACTTTTGTGGGTAAAATAATCTAATGCGACTCTGTAATTTTAATATAGTCTATCCGTCTTAGAAAAGGGACGTTGGCCTATTCATGGTGCATGCAGACTCAATACAAGGATGTCTATAACGCGCTAAGACAATAAATAAACACATGAATAAACACTGGATATGGTAAAACAAAACACTCGATTTCGTATATGGTTTTAAACTAAATGTTTCTGTACCCAAGGAGATAAAAATACAATTCATCGAACAGTTTTAGTGGCCCTGATATATGTATGTATGTATATGTTAGTAATTATTAGAAGTTTAAGTGAACGGGACAGCAAAGTTGTCTAGATTTGTTTTGTAAAATTTGTGTACGTCGTGTTATCATAAATGGTTACTGTACAAAGCAGCCGCTATTAATGTATGGTGTTTGACTCATTTACAGTCTTGGAAATAATTAGCTTATTATAATATTCTGAGTTGGTATAACAAGTGTGTTACTCCCTACTTTAATCATACTATATAATATTCTCTACCATAATGAAATATTCTATTTCACAGTCGCCACCTGGGGCAATGCTCATAGGGATACGTTCTACCATTGTAATAAATGACACTATTGTAAACAAATTAAACACACAAATAAAAATAGTTTGTCCCGTATATTGCCGTATTTCTTTACAGATACGAGATTTTGACTGGGATGTGAAAACACGTGGGTTCTTGCTAAGCGTCTTCTACTACGGCTATGTCTCTACAAACATACTTGGTGGAATACTAGCTGTGAGATATGGCGGTACGAAGTTGTATGGCCTGGGTATTGGAATAACATCAGTTACTACGTTACTTACACCAGCTGCAGCTTACATTCACTTGTATCTCCTGGTTGTTCTAAGAATATTCGAAGGCACGTGTGAGGTAATGTATGCATGAATTAAAAAAAACATTTTTTATGTATATATTAATATAAAACTATTGCTGTTTGCTACAGTATGTTTTACATATTCATTGAGTAAATTTATACAGTTCATAATTTTACAACATATTCTTAAAAATTACGAAGTAGCAAACCATTGTGGAATATCCACAACAATTTCCTTAAAATGGAGATTTTTTCCTAATCCCAAATTCGATTTTTACCATACTTTATGATTTGCACCGAGCACGGTGGTGGAGCAGTGGTAAAACAATCGCTTCGCAGTCGTGAGGATCTGTATTCGATCTCTGGCTCCGGCCATCCTGATTTCGGTTTTCCAGGGATTTCCAAAATCGCTCCAGGCGAATGCTGGGATTGTTCCTTCAACAGGCCCTGGCCGGTTCCTATCCTCCTTCCCACGTGTTCCTCTACTAAGGCCTCATGCTGTTCGAGGGCACGTAAATGACCAAATGAAATAAAAAATAATAATATCAAATCACTTAACTGAAATTCAACAAAATTGAGTTTTAACCTCCTAGCAATAAATCACATTTCATTATCCTGTCTGGCTTATTAAATGTCTGCTTTGCGCTATCGTTTAAATATATTAAATATGTTTAGGGTAAAATAAAGTTCAATCATTTTTAAATACGAAAAATATCCAACATTGCAAAATTGAACCATTTACTACACGCGTAATCTGATGCTATCATAGGTAGATGTGTTAACATTCATATTCAGGATAATACAATAGTATGTACTTATTTAGTTATATATAACACTAAGTGATTTGAAACTGAAAATTTTTATTTGTATAATAACTCGAGTTCATCTAACCATGTGTTACAATATATTAAAGGCCTACATATTTTTAAAATAATAGACTTGATTCATTTCTTAAAACTTTGCATTTTATCTTAATTAAATAACAAATATATATTTCAGAATAACACAGGTGTATTTCTTAACATTAGTTGTGTGCGCAGTTTACTCCTACCAAGGTCAGTTGCCGATTTAAAGGTTTGTAATGTTTCTAGAAGTATACATCATGCTTTATGTAATGTTTAAGGGTTTTTTTCAGCAACCTATTTATTATTTATTCGATATATTTCGTGGTTAGAGGTATTATTTTACTTATTATAACTAACCGTGCTTTGGATTGTAAAACAGACTGTTGACATTTATGAATTATACACGTTTGAAGCTATGTAGGGCGTTGGACCCGTAAAATTTAATTTTTTTATATTTGTGCCAAACACCGTTCAACTTTTGCGCATCAGATAACAGGTCATTTCCCCAAATAAAAAAAAATTAGGCCGCATAGTTTTTTGCAAAATCACTCATCAAAGTCACGAAATGGCCATTACGGTGCAGCCAAAATTAAAAAAAGTAATTAACTAATGAATTCAATATTACGGGAAGTGAAAGTCAGTGTATCAATGCATTTCATGACATGTTTGGCAAAAGTTAGTTTTGAATATTTCAGTAGTAGCCGAAAGTCAAAGTTATGTAAAAATTTACTCATTTTCATCAATTTTTAAAAAATACAAAAATATATCGCTTTGTGTTTACAAAAGTGTCTTGCAGTAGTTCACATCATTAAGTATCGATGTGAATTATCTTGTTTCTGCAAGTTAATTAATTTTTATTATTTTGGCTACACCGTAACTGCCATTTTGTGACTTTGATAGGTGATTATGCTAAAACTATGGGCCCTATTTTTTTTTTATTCGGGGAAATTACATGTTATCTGATGTGTAAAAGTTGAACAGTGTTTGGCACAAATATAAAATTTTGAATTTCTACGGGTCCAACGTCCTTGTAGTAAACTCGAGTAAAATATCTAAAGAAAGCGGACTGAAGATATAAATTCTAAGATGATTATACAAATATTTTATGTAGGAGTTGCGACGGAGAATCAGGAAATTTATTTTCGTCTCGTATTACTTACATTTCTGTAGAATTTTTTTTTAAATATATAAAATAGTCGAAGGTGTCAAGTTTCTTGTACCTTTCACGCCAACCTCTAAGTTTACGAAAATCTGTAAACCGTGTCGTAAGGTGGTTGCTGAAATCTGCAACCTGCCCTTACATGAAGAGATCCAAGAAGCTCGAAACACGTGTATGTCATTCTTATCCTTGGACGGACTTACGGTTAGGATAAGAATTGGGATTTAACCAATGCTATATTCCCACCGTAGCGGGTGGTGCATCGTGCGGAGCTCACTACGTCCTAAAGATATACCCATGAACACGCCACCCGCTACGGTGGGAATATAGCATTGGTTAAATCCCAATTCTTATCCTAACCGTAAGGCCGTCCAAGGATAAGAATGACATACCCGTGTTTCGATCTTCTTGGATCTCTTCAGGTAAGGGCAGGTTGCAGATTTCAGCAACCACCTTTCGACACGGTTTACAGATTTTCGTAAACTTAGAGGTTGGCATGAAAGGTACAAGAAACTTGACACCTTCGATCACATACCACCAAGAAACACAGTTTAAGATATAAAATAGTGTCAGTGTTGTTCGATAGATGTCAATGTTCTTTTTAAACCTAATTTGTTTGTGGAAATATATAACTTTGCGATATATTAAATATGACTTGGAAACAGAGACGGACTGAACTATTTGTAAATATAACACCAATGGATGAACATGCCAACAATTTGGGGGGTACCAAATACGATTGAGTTTACAGATATGGATCCGGGATTCCGCTACAAGGCTGCTGCAAGAGACTCGGTTATACTATACTATTAGTTTGCAAATGCGATTTATTTAAAAAGTATTGTTATTTGAGACTAATTTAATGTTTTCAAACTTGGTAGCAAGTTTTTCTGTCGTATGAATCAATTTAGAGAGACGTTTACAGTAATTCCTAGCGTTACTGTATACCACGTAAAAAAATATGTCTTCTGAAATGTACAAAATACGATTCAGGAATAGGACATTAAATATGATGAGAATAAGTAAGCTTGATATGCAACACTACATCTGTTTGTAAGGCGATATGACTCGCTAAGGTTAATATCATTAGAATACCTTATTGTATAGTCCAATAATTAAATTATTGCTAGGTAAATCAGCAAATATATAGTTCTCATTCCATATCCTCTAAAATAAAATCACACAGAATGAAAAGTTCTTTGATGAAAATAATTTACATGTCTCATTATTTTAGGTAGAGTTTAAGATTTTTCAATATTAACATTTTTTAAATAATAAACGTAAACCTAACTTAATTTTATATTCCTTTTAAACAGGAATTCGTCATTGTATCGCTGAATAGAAACATTATTTCCCGTCTTAGACTCCTAAACACATTTAAGATATTCAAAACAACATTGAGAAGTAAGGTTATATTTTTTCGTAGCAATATTTAAAGATTTTTTTTGTTACATTCCATAACATTTTTTGAACGTGTTGTGTTTAAGTTACTCTATATTATCGTGATATATATGGAACGGTATAACAACGTGAAAAAATAATACCTTATGTTTTGTATTTATTAAACAAAAAAACACTTAAGTATACTAGAGGACCGACTTAAAAATGGTTTTTATATGCACGAATTAGTAATGCTTCCTTGACTGTGAACACTTGCGAAAAAGCAAATCTTGTATTGTGATGGTGAAACGATATTCTTGAGTAATTATTTGAAGCGATACTTCATGAATTATTACTTGAAACTGTTTCCATAATTATTTCTTGCGTCTGTCACTAAAAATTGAAAATCGTTTACGCGACATAAGGAAATAAATAGACCAAGTTCCAAGAGGAGATTCCTTGTGAAAAAGTAAGCAGACATGTTGTGGGATACATCTAAGACAAATTAATTTTAAGAGTGTTATGAGCCCTTGAAAATGTAATTATTGGTGTTTAGTCAAAATGCCAAAAACTTTAAGAAGTTAAATTATAACGCTGTAGGTGGTGTAAGGTGTAATAAATATCATTAACCTGTAAAAAATTCAGCCTCCAAACCTTTCCCTTTCATAAAAATAATAAGAGTGGCCACCCTTAAATTTAATAAAACTACTTATCTATTAGGTTTTCATAAACATTTCTTGCTTTCTATCCGTGCAGTACGTCGTAAGGAACAAAAATTGTCTCCTTATTGCAAGCTCTTAGAATAAACCGTTTACAATATAAAAGTGCACAAAACTGTTGCTGTGACAATAACGGAACGCCTGGTACGAGGCACAAAGTGATACTTGGACGTAGAATTTATTGCTATGTAGATGAGCCGAGCTCGCGAGAAATGCAAGCTATGATACAGCTTTTTGAAGAATCCAATTAATTTTTAAATTATTAGGCCTGTCAGCAAATTAGTTTTATTCAGTTCGAGTGTGATCAGCTGTTCTATTTTCATGAACGGGGAAGGTTAAAAAAAAAAATTTTTATAAGTGATCTCAATAATATTTATCATCACCGACAGATGTGTCATTAAATAATTTTTTTACCAAATATCATTTTTAAGTTGCATTTTCAATGGTTTGTACCTCCATTAGTATATACTTGCCTTAAAAGTGTCTTACAAAACGTGTGCTTACTTTTTCATGAGGAATCACTTCCCGGAGTTTGGGCTATTAATTTCCTTACACACAAAAATAAATATTAGGTTTACTCACTTTTGTCAACGTCAGTAAAATTTACACCAACTTATAGGCAACCATTTTTAATATTTTGAGTAATGAGTCACCATGCAACACATTTTTTAGATATAAAATTAATCTTAGATGTCCGTGTCACCTTTTGTACTTTGAAATTTGTCTTGAATAGTGCTGCTATCAAAAAATAGTTACAGTTACTTCCAAGAAGTATTTCTCAAATTTTATTGAAATTATATGATACAGGTATTGTCTCAAGTTTTGCTCGTATTACCACTCTGAATTCCGCTTGGCTACTTCTAGTAATGTTTTCTAGCAATAATCAAGGAACTGAGTTGTTTTTTAACAACAGGCTGTGTTGTTTTGTAGGGTACACTATGCTCGATCATTGAAATAATTTTTGCAAGATGGATTCCTCTGGAGGAGAGGAGCTCACTTATTGGGATTGTAACGACAGGCAACTCCGTTGGTGTTATACTCGGAATGGCAGTTTCCAGTGCTATATCGTATCACTGGGGCTGGCCAGCTGTATTCTACTTCACAGGTAAGAGAGTTTTATTCAAATAGCTATATAAATCATGCGAGGTGGCACAACTGTAACACTCCATTTTGGGGGATCTGGATTGAATTCCTAACCCGATAATCCTGTGTTCGGCAGTTCATGATTTCCCGAATTCGTTCAAGGAAAATTCTGGAATATTTCTATGCCAGTATGTGTTCTTGTGCCAAGTTGTAGCTCTCTGTACCTTGTTGTCAAAGAGATGTAACTCCTAATTTTATTAAATTATAATTCCCTTCAGAACGATAATTTCCAAAAATATGATCGAAACCGTAAGAACTTTTTTCAACGTATAAAAATTATTTTATTTAGTGTTGTAGTTTTAAGAAAGCTTGCATAAATTCCAAGTACCTCAGTTTAATAATGTTAAGACTGTACAGTATGCCTAGGTCCTGTTCATATATTTGTCAAGAATATTTAGGTTGTTAATATAAACGAACAAATTCATGGACAGAAACTTATATTTTGTTTAAATACCGTCCGTTGAGAACTAACTGGAGTATTTGATTCGTTTACAAACAATGTACACTTTATTCACTGTTTTGGAAATCCATCATGTTAATTTGAGGAACACTTACCAATTAAAAATATTTAACAATAAATCACTAAGCAGATTACACCAACCGTGAAGTAAAACTCTTTTTCACCCGTTCATATTGAATTAATACTTGTTATTACAAACCTCAAAAGGAGAATGTTTGATAAATTAACTGATAGAGACCGGAATATTTTGCATAATTTTTCAAAACATCCAAACGGCTGTATATTATTACCACGGTTGGATGTGTATAAATGTTTATTTGGACCGACTTGAAGATATTTGAGCTGATAACGAACCTACGACTAAACTATGACCATACATCTTCCTAAACTGTCAAAGTAGAAACTGGCTGCAGACTGGGGTACCAGCCATCTAAGAGACAGCTAATACTAGAGAATGTATAAGACAAACCTACATATAATCGACTGTACTTGCTTATTCTTCCTGTCTCTAGTCATGTAGC
Source organism: Medauroidea extradentata (assembly GCA_003012365.1). Taxonomy (NCBI): domain Eukaryota; kingdom Metazoa; phylum Arthropoda; class Insecta; order Phasmatodea; family Phasmatidae; genus Medauroidea; species Medauroidea extradentata. Next base: position 9,829 of record PNEQ01038524.1, on the reverse strand, counting down.
ATTTACACGTATCAGTGTTGTTCTTAACATCGTAAAATCTGTGGTAGTCGGTCAGTACTCAATCCATTCTTAAGCTATTAGACTGCCAAATAAACAATTTTTTTTTGTAAAAAAAATAGTTTCACAACCATGGTTTTAAGTTACCATGAAACAGAGAAGTGCAAACCGAAGGGTACACTCCGAGCGTTGAGGTCTTCTCATAACAAGTTCCTTGAGCCGTAACACCGCAAAAAATTGAGAACTCAAAATAAATAATACTGTTTTATATATATCGTCTTTAAAATGTGTAGATACTTCCTTACTGTGTTCTTTAAAACGTCTTGGAATATCTATAACGTATTGACGTAACAAAACGTTTTGAATTTTCTTTCGGTTTTTAGTTGTGTTGCATAGAAGTATAAATCGGCACACGAAATCCACTAATATTTTTATTTAATCTGATTCTGCGTGCAGCATATTTAAAAAATGAAACAAATGAACTAACCACTTCTAAAAAATACAAATTATTTTATATTTAGAGTGAGCAAATGAATAACGTTTTGGCTTCATATTCAATGTTTGCCCAGGCAGTGTTGGAATAACTTGGTACGTAGTCTGGCTGGTCGTAGCGAGAGATAATCCGGCTATGGACAAAAGGATTTCTTCCACAGAGCTTGCATACATCCAGCATTCACTGGAGAAATCGGCGCAACGTAAAACGCAGGTAGACAACTCTTCTAACCTGAAAAATTACTATGATAGGGTTGGAGTGTATCTTTGTTGCATTAGGCAGTCCATTGAATTTCAATCCAATATTAGTCAAATGTGATTAAATTATAGTTGGTTCATTTATTTAAAACTTGTTGTATCTATGGACGGCAAATCATTTTTATTTGCTATAAAATGATTTAACTTCCTGTATCCGTTATTAGTTTTTTATTTCTGTTATTACCACCATGCTTCTTAATTACAATGATCAGCGTCTTATCGCTTCCCAGGTGTGTGTACGCGTGTGTGTGTAAAGATACATATATATGTATGTATGTGTGTGTGTGTGTTTGTGTATATATAATACATCCACACATTTCATCAGTACATTTGTTTTACCTGTTTTCGTTCTGTGCAGAGGTAAAATGCATGTGAAATCTTGTAGTATTAATTTAAAACTGGCAAATTAATTAAATGCTTATTTTTTTCTCATTCACAGCTGTCATCGATCCCATACTTTAAAATGTTGACCTCTTTGCCATTATTGGCACTTACATGCAGTTTTATTCCTGATACAATTTGCTATATTATGTTTGCGTCACAGTTGCCAGCTTACATTAAAGGTGAGTTTAACAAGATAGTAATTACTAGTTGTTAACTGAATTTGCCTTGCAAATAGTTTTTTGCAGTTTTTAAAGAAGTCTTGTTTTATAACTAAAAATTTTCCAGTCAATTTTTCCTTGTAGTTTTATATGCATAACGAAGCTCACGGTCAATGGCAGTATGCGTTTACTAGAAATCTGAAAAATCTGCATTTCTGTTGAACTGGAACTATAAATCATTCAGCTATGTAATTTATTTAAAAAGAAATAAATAGTACCGAAGAAAGATGCTGTAAAACAAGTTTTCTTTGTTGCAAGCCAAACAGCCGTAAAGCTTCAAATAATAGGTTTTTTACCGTAATGGTAACGTATTTAACCCCTAACAAAACATAAAGGTGTTTTGAGTTTCCGGCTATTGTTTCGTGGCTCCCTATCAGAAGCACCAACCGAGTACAATTTTTTTCTTTATTTATTTTATATGAAGCAAGATTAATCAGAGGATTTCTTAGCTGCATTTGATGAAAATTGGTAGAGCTATTATGAAGATATTATTTATTTTCTGAATTTGTGTTGAGAATTTCATAGACATAATAGAATATTTATTAATAAGTGTACTTTTAATAGTTAGTCGATATAGTGATTTACACTATCCTGTAGCGTAGCTGAAAGTTTTTTGATGCAGACAAATATTTAATTACAAATGTTATAGTTAAGGTTCACTGCTGTGTTTCAGTTAAGAAAAAGTATATGAATTTTACAATTAAAATTTTTTGTGAATATTTGCAAATAAAAAATATAACATTTAAATGAACCCCCGACACATTAAACAATTACTTAGAAAGAAAAAAAAACAATATTTAAAGCTTGTTTACTGTAAAATGAGTCGGGGAAAAAGCTAAGTTAAAAAATGCGTAGTTAAAATTAGCGAAGTTAAAACAGAATTGAGCAATGAACAAGTACGAATCCACAAACTGATGTAATAATAAAAAATTTTAATTTAATATAATTTAATATTTGTGTTTAATTTTGGTAACTGTCACGTACGTGTGTATGTATATTCATATACACTAACAGAGCGCTCGCAGCCTATAGGTCATTCGAGATAAAGTGAGCACTAAAAATTTAACCTCTGAAAAATATCACTACCCGTTACTGCATATAATTCAACATTAACTATAGTTACCTTACTGCTTGTATGGTTGGAAGCGAATTTGCGCAAAATAGTTCCGGGTGTTTTCCTATTTAAATACAACAATACACAAACAAAATCAACTTAAATCGACGTATTTGTGTTTTATATAATTAATAAACTTTTTTAATAAACTGTATCGATTCATACTAACTGCACAATTTATTTTACACGCGCAAACATTACGCGACGTGTCCAGAGAGGTTAGACATGTCCCGTCGCTAGTCGTTACGTGCGGAAAGATACGAATTGACTAAAAATAAAACTTCAGCAGGGCTATTTTGAGTGCTCACTTTATCCCGAACCGCCTATACTCGCGTATGTAACTCAGAGCAGTTACTTCTCTGTACAACAGATATATAGTTCAGTCATCAAGCATTAGAATGACAAATATGCTAGTTGCGCCAACTCTGCTGCAGGATAAGTAGCTATAGTTGCTCAAGCGAAAAGAATCCTTCAGTTTGTCCCTGCCAATAACAGCGACTTCGCCTGGGCCTTATTTATAGTCACAGCAAAGTTGAAATTGTGGTGTAAGACTGTTGCACGTAAGAGGGTAATCGAATGAAGTACGTAGTTTACGTACCCTCAGTAACATATTCATTTTTCAAAACCTTTACATGAAGTTATGTGGCTTTAGAGAGTTTACGGAATAATGTTTCTCTGAAGTATAAACGCATTTGGTGCGTCAACTTTTAAGTTAGTGAGATGGTATATGTGGGCTGATGCTGTCAAAGAACTTCAGTAGATAGTGGACTTCATAATCCATTTTTACCACTTTTGAACTTCATCAAAATTGCACTACTTTAATATTCATTGCAGTTTCTGTGCGTCAGACTTGCACATTTGTACAGCCTTAGAAGAACTGGACCCCAGAACCTCCCGGACAATAGATCGGGGCTACAAACAACTGCGCCACATAACGTCAAAATTATTAATGAAAATTACTTTTAAAAATAAAATACTAATTTCCATAGAGATGGTACAACACCGCGTCTCGATAGAACTGTGGAATGAAACTTCTGATTGTTAATTTCTCGCTGGTCGTACTTGCTTTTTGGATCGTCTGCCTTGAAAGTTTACAAACTAAGATTTTTTTCCTTAATTAAGTGAGGCTATCTTATAAAATAAAAACAACTTGCATTGCTAATTTTAGGTACTTACGTAAGCATCATTCTAACGCGAATACCACCTTAATATTGCTACTAATTAGTTAAGTGTCAGCGACTAATAAAAAACCAATTTTATGCCTTTTCACCCCTTTAGGTGTCGAATTACGAAAAACCATATTTTCACACCTGAAATATTTGTTGAAGTATGCAAGTGAAGTGAATACCCAGACTATAGCTCATTCACTCAAAGTAAAATCGAATATTCATTAATAATCACATATTACCTCTGTACAGTACTGAGAGTTCGAATTTTTAAAATTCTTAAAACCTCATTGCGGCCATTTGCCTAGTCATCGCCCTGAAGCAACAATTGACTGAATATCTCGGTAGGTTCGATATATATCGAAGATCTATCTAAAAGGTATACCAGGCCTTTTCGCCTCCTAAGAGGCTGAAGTAAGAAAAACCCTCTAATCACAATTTAGACTATTTTACTGGTGTCTCTAGGACCTGGAAAACACGACAATAGCCCGCTGGGTTCAAGATATATCGACGATTATTAAAAATCACATTTTATTAGTTTTTACCCCTTTTCACCTCCTTAGGTAGAAATTTAGAAAACTCGCGAAATTACTTTTCAGGTATTTTACAAAACACCAATCTTAAACAAAAATCAAGTCGCTATACAAAATATCAATGTGATCTACATTTATCGATTGTGAATCAAAATCACATTTTTCCCTTCTGTTACCTTTTTGAAGCCGAATTCGGAAAATTTATTGAAATTTTATTTTATGTATTTATGTAAGTATCAGTCTAAAGCAAATATCACTTCGATATCTCGATTGGCTCGATAGAAATAGAGGAATATTCTAAAACACATTTCACGTTTTTCACCCCCTTAGTAATCAAATTTCGAAACGTTTTGCAGTCCTGTCATAGTCATTTCTATACGTAACCAATTGCAGTATAAATCACGACGATAGTCAATTGTGTTTCAGTGATATAGATGGTTTCGTTAAAAACATATTTCCCCCTAATAACTGCTTGGGGGTCGAATTTTGAAATATCCTAAAACATATGTTTGGGCATTAACGTAGGCAACATTTTGAAGTGAAAACCAATCATCTATCCCGAAGGATGCGATAGATATCGATAAATTATCGGAAACACATTTAAGGTCTTTTCGCCCCTTTAAATGTTAAATTTCGAAAACTCCTCAAATTGGCCAATAGCATATTTTATGTATGTCCTATCAAGGTAAATGTCACGGTGATAAGCTGTCGGGTTCAAGCTCTATCGCTAATCTACGGAAATGCATTTAATCCCTTTTCACTCCCTTAGAGGTCGAATTTCGAAAAATTCCTTCATACTGCTCGCCTACGACCTACGAGGAAACCAAAAACTGATTTCACGATTCTTGGTCCTGTGGTTTGGATATGTATATGTGTGTGTGTGTATAGTGTATATATATATATATATATATATATATATATATATATATATATATACTCACACACACGTGCAGTGTGTTTCTTAACTTATGTTACAAACTTTGGGAGGTGTTACCTCATAAAAAATTAGGTAGTCACACAATGACATTTTCGTCTAGTGCCCTTTTTAAGGAGATGTAAATACTTGAAAGTCAATTTTTAAAATAATATTTATAGCAAATATCGGAAACAACCTTAAATTAAATCACAACTTGAGGATCTCGATAACACGAATCATTGTGCAGAGAATTGTGACTAAACTTAACGTAGTTTCCGATATTTGCTAATAAAGAAATCTTTTAAAAATGTATATTCAATGGTTCATATCTCCCTTAAAAATTGCTCTAGACGAAAAAAAAAGGCTTCGTGTGACTATATATATATATATATATATACACACACACACACACACACGCGCAAGTTTTTTTCTTGTTACTTATTTTGTTTCATCTTCATATTTTTAAACACCCGTTTCGTTAACTCAGCGGTTATTATTGTTTATTTTTACTTTTTAAGGGTCTGTATTATGTGTCAGGGGTTTAGTAATATTTTTCTATTGCTTTAACATTAACGAACTCAGAAAATTTTATTTAAATTCCTCAGCGTTTCTACAGTTTTTTATTTGTAAAATACAAACACACCCTTTCTGTGTGCCATTTAAATAAATCTGATTCTGAGCTGAAACTAATTTTATTCAAACTCATTTCCTAGACGTGTTGAGGCTGGATACTCAAAGTTCTGGCTACCTCTCGTCTCTTCCGTTTGCCGCCAAAGTTCTGGCGATGTACTGCATTTCTCCTGTCGCTGACTGCTTGACTAACAGGAAAATACTGAGCACCACTGTGGTAAGAACTGTTGAATACTTGTATTATGAAATAGATGTCCTTGTGTACTACCTTCTTTAGAAACAATTTTCGAAGTATAATTAGGTTTCTGTGTACTACCCAATTAAAATGCCTAAAGTATGTAGAATATAATACCGCTTTTTTAATCTGAAGTTTTATATTTATGTGCTTTTACTATGTAGGGTACCGTACTAGGAAGGGATATCTTTTTATGACTTGTAATGTTATTCTGAAAATAAAAAATATTTAGACAAACACCTGATAAAATCGTACGACCGCTTGGCTCATTTAGAGCATTTGGTAGGTGAGTCGTGGGTCGTAGGTTCGATTCCCGGTCACGGTGGGATATTTAAAACTCCCACGCCAGGTTCAGAACTGGGCGTTGTGTTGTCCCTCCATTACCATCCTGCGGAAGACAATGATGGACCAGCGCTGTTTGATCCTCGCCTAGTCGCACCTCAGAAACACCCCCCCCCCCCCTCCCGACCGCCTTGCCAGTTTCCCATCACGAAGAAAACAATCATTTTATAGTAAAATTTAAACCATTATGTTCATACAAGTGGGTCCGAATTAAATATGTTCGTTTACTTAAAACGTTTTTTATATTAATTCTTGAACCGTTTCATGTATAGAAAAACATTAATTTTTACTATTCTACAGACTATTGTGTAAGCAGAAGTGTTACTTAATTTGTTTGTTGGACAGCCTGTCATCCTATTGAGTGAGCCTGGGCATGAATTACTTGTACAAAGCCTGTTACACACGGACATCTTCTTGTACATGAAAGTGACCATTGAAGGTGTACAAGAAAGTGTACACTAGCTGGAGTTGCAACTAGCATCCTACCAATTTAACAGTTACGTTCTCGCGGCAAATTTTCTTGTTCAAGAAGGTGTACACCGTTTAAATATTGAATGTAGGATTTATAGCCACATTTGGGGTATTGATGTGTTATTTCTGCAATATTTATTTTATCTGCAACGAAAATAATTAATAAAATTAAAGAATGGAAATACTGTTGTTATTAAGTAGGCCTAGTATTTTGGTGCAAGTGACATGATGCTAAATCTTGCAACATTCCCCTAATAGTTCATCTGGTCCAGCTATACACAGTTTCAAAATACGTTGTATTAATAAGCTAATTTGTTTAGAAGTACTTAAAAACTTGTTTGTTTACATTATACTTGTACGATAAAATTAACAAAAAAATATATATATTACCGTCCCATTTTGCTTCAGCTGGTGTTCAAGTCCTAATATGCTTGTCTATGTTCACAAGACACAAATTTGGTACAATTCGAGGTGGACAAGAATTCGTTCTCTTTCTTGTACAAGAAATATGCACGTGTGTAGAGTACCTACGTTTAACGTAACACCAGTAAACATTTATACCAGCACATCTGTCCAAACCTAGACGTCTTAGGCGAAACACTTAGACTCAATTAACACATTTTGCTTTTGTATAACACGTGACAGAAAATCTGGAGGGATGCTTAGGCGAGAATTCTAAACCGTCAATTGTGTGAGATACCATCGTCTTTCAACATCAATGGATGACCTCGGGAATAAAATTCTCCATTCCTGTAGTTTTCATACGTGTAATAAAGTAGGTATGTCAAATCTGGACAAAGTGTTACATAAATTTTGTCATTTATTATGTTGTTTAAAATAAACTATGCACATGTATTGTACATATGTATTTCTTTGAAATTAACGGGAAGAATTTTTTTTATCCCGGCTGTCTTACAAATCGGTTTAAAATTGACGAAGTTCTGTGGTGACAAACGTAAAAAAAAAAAAAAAAAAAAAAAAAAAAAAAAAAAAAAAAAAAAAAAAAAAAAAAAAAAAAAAAAAAAAAAAAAAAAAAAAAAAAAAAAAAAAAAAAAAAAAAAAAAAAAAAAAAAAAAAAAATTCTAATTGAGAACCACCTCTTTTTTTTTTTAAGTCGGTTAAAAAAATATCTTAACATCTCAACTGATTAGGTAGATATCATGTGACAAATTAAAATAAACGTTACGCTTTTCACTTCTTTAGTATTCGAATTTCGGAAAATCTTATATTTACCTTTTATAGATTAAAGTATCCTATTAAACTGAAAATCACGACGATAACCCAAAAAACATTTTTCACTCATTCATAGCTAAAGATTTTGAATTAAGTTTACAGGCGTTTAGATATTTATCTCCAATTAACAAAAACCAACTCCATATCTCGACGGGTTAGATAGCACTCATGAATTTTTTCTAAAACACAATCCATGTTTTTTTCAGCCCCTGAGCGTTCGAAGTTAGAAAAAAACTTTACAAACTATTAAGGCTGTTGCATGTATGTGACATCTAAGCGGAAACAATGATGATAGCCCGCTGGGTTTAATTAAGATATATAGACGATTAACTGAAACGATTTTCATCCCGTTTCATCACTTTTTACCACCTTAGGTACAACATTTCTAAAAATCAATAAGCTATGTTTCACGTTTTTAACTAAGCATTAATCTAAAAATAAAATCACGTCGATATCTAAAAATTCAGTGGGATCGATACATATCGATCACGAATCGAAAATACATTTTACCCTCCTTTTTTTTACATCGAATTTGGAAAATATCCTCAAACAGTATTTTGTGTCTTTACTTAAAAATCAGTGTACAGCAAACAGCACTTAGATATATCAATTGGTTCGATAGCTATGGAAGTATAATCACGTTATCCACCCTTCATTACAGAATTTTTAAACATAAATTGTTCCTGTGCTTAAAGAAATATATTGATAAATATTCTGTTTCATCGTATGCATATAAGTCCTATCCTAGACATTTGTATGCGTACCTAATAGAAGTAAAAATCACAACGATAGCCCATTAAGTTCAAGCTGTACATACGATCATTAAAAAACTAATTTCACTTATTTTTACTTCTTAGGAGTCGAATTTCGAAAAATCCCAGAACTCTTTAGGTATTTACATAATAAGCAACTATGTATCCCAAAGAGTTCGATAGATATCGAAATCACAATTCAGGTATTGTCACCCCCTTAATGCTTAAATTTATAAAATTGCTTAAAACTGCTAATGTGCGTTTTTATGATTCATACATTGAAGTAAATGTCACGACAATAGGCCGTTGAGTTCGAGCAGTGTAGACGATTCTTAGAAAACACATTCCACTCCTTTAGAGAACGATTTTCGAAAAATTCACTGTTTAGTGCTTTTAAGTGCTTTTTAGTGTGACCTGTTGGAAACCCACACAAAATAATTCATATTTCTAGATTCAGCGGAATAAGCTACAGTTTGATACGTCAGTCAGTCATTCAGTCACTAATTATTCTATATTAGGCATCATTCTTTGCTCGTTACTCGTTACGTATGGTTCAACATTTCAATAGAAACCGAAGCAATGGCCTCAGTAATCCTCTGCATCAGCGCGATAGAATATTGCACATAAAATTTCGTAACGTTCTATCATCTCTAGGCAGATTTATACTGTTATCGTAACCGCAAAAAAAAAAAAATAAAAAAAATAAAACAAGGCCCAATGACACTGTTGTACATAATGCCTTCCCCTTTGTTAACTTTTGGGCTATCTCTTTCGAGTTCGATGAGAGAAATACGTTTGTTAAAACCCCCTTATATAAACATACTGCGCACTAAACACAGGTGTAAAATGTTGATTAACGTAGGAGACAGACCCACTGCAGACATACATTATGTGACGGCCCTATTTTATTGATACTTTTATATATATATAGATTAATGTGGTTTAGGTTAATTGTGATGATTGATTGTAATGAAGGGGCCTTTATTGTCATATGTAACATATTGCCATCCATTTTAACTTCAGTATTGATTGTGAGGGGTCTGTGGGACCCTATGATAGGCCAGTATAAAACACTATAAAATATGAAT